>CAUYQV010035252.1:0-12517 GCA_963574575.1 Galagoides demidoff | reverse complement strand
GACATGAAGGCTGTGTTGACCAGTTTGATGGAAGTATTTCGGATTGCATGTGAAAACCCCACACTGTACCCCAGAAGTGCATTAATGTACATAGTTACCATTCAATAAAAAAAAACAAAAAACAAATGGGAAGACTCATGCAAAAAAAAAAAAAAATGTGTCACAGACATGGTCCTTAGTGTTTCCTCCATTTTATAGGCCAGGAAAAAGAATCATTTCCTTGCTCAAGGCCATGCATAAGGAGCGCAGTAGAGGAGTCAAAGGGACTCAAGAGTTCCTGATGGGCGATCCCAGTGATGATTTCCCAGAGCCCCCGGTTCTAACATCTGTGGCCAGTTAGTTCACTTGACACTGGGATAAAACCAACGGCTGCCTTATCCCAGGCCCACCCTTTTGTTCCTTTAGACCGATGACCTTAAAAATACAGATGCATGATGTTTACCCATTGGGGGGACGTGGGTTTATTTTTCTATTTTTGAATCAGCAGGTTTCCTCTCTAATGATATGCAATCACAAATCTGGCAAGCTGTTTCATTCCACACGCTGAAAGAAGCCTACAGGAAGTATTTCCATTCTGAATGGCACAGAATTTGTGATTTGCATGCACCTTTTCAGTCAAAATAAAACATTTGCCCTGGATTGGCCCGAGTTTAATTAAAATGATGAGAATGTGTGATAGGCATTTGGTCTAAGGCAAAAAGGATGCACAGTATTGAAATTTGGAACAAACATTTTTTTTTTAATGAGAAATGCATGGTTGGCAGTGATAAGAAATGCCAAGACTATGTATTACATGGGATCACGGGTTGAAAATAGAAAATATCCTAAAAATTCTGGTGCAATGTGAAACTGTCGTAGGAAGGTTTGGATAGGATTACATGCTTTATGGATAATGTCCCTGTAACTAACACTAGATGTTTATAATCTTTTCTATAGTCTTTTTGTGGCTCACCATGTATAGCTGATGGGCGGCTCATCAGTCCTGGCTGATTTTCCCATTTAACCACTCAGGGAAGAAGGAAGAAGATTTTTTTTTTTAAATCTCTGAGGGTTAAACTCCACAAAATTGAGGATCATCCAAGAACACCCATGAAACAAAGTCAAAATGGCCACGCACGGGAAGTGAATGATTAAATCATTTGAATGGAGGATTATTAAAATTGACCACTTTTTCTACTGCAACAATTTTAGTATGGCTGATTAAGGAATGTTTCCTATTACATTCGAAGTTCTACTTAAATAAAGTCACAGAGACAGTTGGCTAAATAAATTTGCAGGTATGTATTGCTCAGGATGTTGAAGTGAAGAAAGTCAAATGAAGAAAAATCTGAACTATAGGTACTCTCTCATTTTATCGGACACTACCAAGCTTCAGAGCATACTAAGTAAATACAAAAATCCCTAAGTAAGGCACATGGAATCACTTGCAAGGAGAATTATCACATCATGAAGACAAACCATCTCACTTATTAAGGTAGATCAACCTAACAGAATAGACCTCAAACCATTGTATACATAATGGATAGAGTGGTTCCCATTGATGAGTAGTTTAACCTTTCCCCTAATTAGAATCAATTGTTTTATTAATCTGTGTCAATATCCACAAAGACATTCCCAAATTCCACCAAAAAAAAAAAAAAGGGTGATTGAATAGCTCCTTATCTCCACAGGACCCAAATTTCAATTGAATATCATCTTGGAAGTCTACAAGTCTGGCCTCAATCCCTGGGTACCTCAACTCAAAAAGAAGGAACAGAAAATTGGGTGGAAAATGGCTCATCTCTTCCACCCTTGGGGAGAAACAGAATTATCACATCATGAAGATAAACCATCTCAGTTTGTCTTCCTGATGTGATGATGCTACTGCAGAATATAACTAGTGTGGCTTTCCCTTTAAACCGTTAGGAGCTGCATGCTCTGCCTTACTATCCTTAATAATGATGCCCGTCTTCCAGATAGCTCCACCCAAGTTTCAGGGTTCCAACAGTACCAGTCACCGTTTCAGCATCTTCAGGAGCTCAATAACAACATAAGAAAAACTTTGCATTTAAACTTGGCCTTTTTATTCTATTTGCTCTGAATGCTTAAAAAATATAATCTTGAATTTTAGAAGCTACAAAGTTTCCAGCTCTCTACGTTGCCACTGTGGCTGCATCTCAGGTAATGACATTGAGAAAGAAAGGATAAGGGTGGCACCTGTGGCTCAGAGGAGTAAGGCGCCAGCCCCATACGCCAGAGGTGGCGGGTTCAAACCTACCCCTGGCAAAAAAAAAAGAAAGAAAGAAAGAAAGAAAGGATGAAAGACTGCTAAATACCCAAAATATGAAATTGGGGTACAAATGTGCAATGGGACCAAAACTCCATAGCAGTTCAAAGGTGACTGCCGTAAGTTCAACAGAGGTGTCAACATCTGTTGCAAACATCCTCTTGTGGGTAGAGTCAGGCTCATTACAGAATCAAAACTCACACTTGTCAAGATTTAGTTTTCATAGGAATAAATGTAAATGGAAGAATGTACAAAAATCTACCATCCTTGTAGCTCAATTTCTTTTTGCTTTGAAACACAATGTTGAAGCCCAAGTTTGCTTTCTCTCTGTCACCTGCTCTCTCTGTCTCTCTCTCACACACATTCACCTACCCTGACAGACACAATCCAGATGACAGCTGCATTATGAGAATATTTATCACGTCTACCTTTAATACCAACATTAGTTATCTTTTCAGTACACTGTAAGACTAGAGCTAAAGCCACCATTTCCTGAGCGCTGAGATGATACTCTTTTAGGATGTAAAGAACAAACTTTTAAGTTATTCATTCATTTTCAAAAACCAGACTACGTTCCAGGCCAAAGATTTTAAATTATAATAATGGCAAATGTTATTACATTAGTACTCTAGCACTTTTTAAAAAAATTTTTGATTTCTTTTCAAATAACGCCAGAATATTTGTGTTTCAAGAAGGGGTAAGATTTTAGTTATCAGTGTAAGATTTTTCAAATAGTCCACAGGAAATAGGTTTTGATAAGAAGAAAGAAAACGTGACTCTCTATGAGAAAGGGAGTCAGGAAGAGAGAAAGGGAGGAAGAAAGGGGGAAAAGAGGGAAAAGGGGGGAAAGGAAGGAAGAAGGAGGGAAAAAGAAAGAAAAAAAATCTGTAAAAGGTGAGAGGAGCCAAGGGAGGATAGAAGGGGCCTGGCAGGGGAGGCTCAGAAAGCCCCAGAGACAGGTGTCACCTGCTTCTCAGAACACATCACATATAGCCTCCTTTACCTCCCATTCCAAATGTTTATTTCCAAGGGATGTATCCAGACCCAAAGATTTCGAATCCATTCTGAGGAATTAGATTCACAGTCAAATTTCCCTGAAATGCTAAAAGTGAGTTAAGTTTACAATTGTCCCCAGAAACTAAAGATTTTGGTAGGTCATTTTTTAAATACAATTTCACTAAAACTCCCTTAGTTCTTTATCTTTTGCATTGGTAGTTTATTTTTAAGGGGGTATAAATCTCACCTTTGAAAACAGTGGCCAGCAGGAGCTCCAGGCTGACTCAGCTGAGAGGTCATGCAGCCTGGTGAGTGGCCAGCCACTCTTAAACCCTCTCCTAACTCTGTCAAGGGACTTCTGCCCTGGGGGCTACAAATTCAGATCGTCTCTTTTCAGGAATGTTTATGGTAGAAGGAGGGAAGAATTTGAAGTAAAAACACCTGATTTGAAACCTTGTTCTGAGAGTCAGAAACCTCCCATAGAAGTTGTTCCCATCAACTCTTTACAGAATATACCTTCTCAGAAAAGAAAATAAATACACAGATTGTTGTCAGCGTCAGTGTGATGCCAAGCACCAAAGACTTCCAAGCTTACGGGCTCACATTTGAGGTCCCCGGGGAACATTCCCCAGGCGTGAGGTTGAAGGTCCTACACGCTGCAGTCATAATAAAATCATAACCAAACACGTAAATTCCTTTTTCCAACTCTCAGCTCAGACATGATGTAAAAATACCAAGATGTTCACCAAAGCATCACCAATCACAGTTTGAGCTATCAATCTGTCCACTACTAATGCCCGAGCTTCGGTGTTTTCCAACCATTCTAAGAAAATTAACTCGAGCAATAAAACCTCCTGTTTCTGCAGACGGGCTGAGCTTCCGCAGCTCTGGGAAACACTGTTTGAGTCAACGGCTGTAATACCACCCCTCGTTCCTGCTAACGCAGAGCGGCGAGGCCTGAGCCCTTCTGTTTTACGCTGCACACTGATTTGGAAGCAAATATTTTTCCAACAACATCACCAAATTGAAAGCATTTTGAAAAATCTGAAGCTTGCACAGAATATTGTTTTGGAAAAACCAACCCTAGCGGATCTGTCAGTGACATAAACCATCCCCTTCAATTTAGCTTGAAAATGCGAGCTTGCCCTGTCAAACATCTCTAAATTATATATATCTTTGCACAGGGCATTCTGAGAGCCAATGGAAAAGGTAGGGAGTGAGGGGCGTAAAACATGATGTATTTTTTTTTCCATCACGTTCCTCTTACTTATCAATGAAAACAACTACAGCTGCCTGCTCTGAACATCATTTTAGGCACATTCATTAGCGAATACGGTATCCACACACGGTTGTGAATCTGAAATGTTTGATTGCACAGGCATTTTTAATGTTATCATTCACCCAATATCCAAGTAGGTAGTAAGGGCTTACTACAGACAATACTCTAGGCTCCGTGAGAGATAAAAATTTATTCAAGAAATGAACCTGGTAATTTAAGGGAAAAAAATAAATCATGCAAATACCTGAATTTCAAGATATCATTCTTTTATACAAATGAGTTGCTTGGTACATCGTTCTCTTTTCTTTCTGAGCTCTGTTGATTTGAGCACCAAAGCTTCCCATTCCAGATGCCTCTCTCTTGTCATTTAGCCAATGTCTACGAGAAACTTGTAAAATAAACTGTGCCTCCTTACAGACTGTGTTTTTCTACCTCAAATTCTCTGATAGAACTATCACTCCAATACTCAAAACCCTCACAGGTTGTGTCACATTGATTTCCCCCCCCCCCAAATTCTTATACTTCTCCTTTTTTTCTAGAAAACTTCAAAAATAAAAAATAGTAGAATGAGTATATAAAACAGCCCCCTGTCCCCTGCACTCAGTTCCAATGATCACTAATGTTTAGTCCGTTTTTATCTGAATGTCCACCTGTCTCCTCCCCTACCACTTCCAGGCCAGGTTATTTTGACATTAATCCCAAACATCAGATCATTTCTTCTGTAAATATTTCAGTATCATCATGTTGATTTTTAAATTTCCTTTACATTTATTTTCAGGTCTTAATCATGCTACCTCACCTCCTACAAAGTGTGCTAATTTGTGTTCTACCTACACCTATAAATGGGAGAGTTGGCCCATCTATTTTAAACAAATTATCATTGAAATAGTCTATAAGCATCATCTCTAACCGTCACAGAGCTCAGCAATGTATCTGAGTTTACAAGCTCACACTTTGTCAGCCACTTCCACACTATTATTTTGAGCATGTTAGTACTTGCCATTTATTTATTTAGAATATTTTATATTATAATGAGTCTCTCACATGCTTGTTCTCCTTCTTGCTCCCAGGCAGTTATTGATCTGTGAAAGTCTCCTCATTCCAGGGAACAATTCATCTGCCTTAGGAGAGAGAGATATGCCCAGTCCATGGGTGGTCTTTCCACGTGGCATTGAAAGGACAAAGCATCAAGTTCAAGAATATTATTGGGAAAACCATTCCAATACCTTGGAGATTCTTATGGGGGGGAGGCAGCAGGGGGACTGGGGTGGAACAAACTCCTTGTGATGGAATAAGTAAGAACGTAAAAATTACATCATGAGGTTAAATAGACAAGAAGAATGGAAGAGCCAAGCTTCTTGAAGGGAAAATTGCATTCCCAATAGTCACGTCTACCCACGAATTAGAAAAATAAAATCCTGTTTTCAGATGGTTAAATCAAACCATGAAGAGGAGAAATAAATTCTGTGGTGCCAATAAAAAGTCTCTCCTTGCTGCTCAAAGCAAAAGTTTTGAGACATTCAACAATAGGTCAAAATAACATTCTGTGTTCTGCACACCATATTCCAAACTCAAGCAAAATGTCTATGGATTTTTTTTTTTAATTTCAAAGCCTTTTGATTAAAGTACACCAGAAGGGCCCTGACAGAGCAGGCTGTTTCTGCTCTTCTGCGGAAGGTTTCAATGGCCGCCACACACTCTCTAAATCTATTTACTTCAAGGCTGGAATGAAACAAACATGACAGATGGTTTTTTAAAAAAATCAAAGGGGAAGTTCTTGGAACACATCCTTCAAAATAAAATTTTGTTTCTTTCTTTTCCTTTTTTTTTTGGAGCAGCTGAAATGATTTTTTCAGAACATCTGATGAGCGATTTTAATACTTCAACTTTCTCCTCCATGAAGCAAGCCCATTCATTTGGAGACTTCTGTTCTTTTGTTTTATTTCTGTGAGTGTCTTTCTTTGACAAGACATAAAGTCTGAAAACGACAATATGCTAAATGAATGGACCCATAGTATATTTGGCTACATAAGGGCTGCTGGAGTATACTCTGGATTTTGACGGGATAATAGGATGTCTAATGGATGGAATCTTGAAGAAATAAAAAGGAAAGTTAATGAGTCTTCATGTTTGTGATTGCTCATGTACAAGGGGACAAGCAATTTCCCATCACCTGTTGCGAGGCAGTTAACTAGAAAGTGTACTCCATTCCCCTGAAGGATGGCGAGCCTGATGGTTAGGAAAATGCCAGGAAAGGGAGGATGGAGGGAATGAAGGGCATGAGAACAGGGCACGGGGAGGCTCCTGGAACTGGTTTTCTTCCACCCATGTTCAGAGAAGCATTAGCTTAACAACAGCAGCGTGGTCTCACGAAGCTGAAAGTTAACTTTAGGAAACACGTGAAATTAACAATTGACATCAGCACAGTCTGTTGAAAGTAAGTAATGGCTCTTGCTCTGTGTGATATGGACTAGATTTAAGGGAGAGAGAAGAGTTAAGAAGGACTCCCAGATCACTTGAGGTGGTTCCCCAAGTCCATGACAAGCAGGAGAGAGAACAGACTTGGATGTTAACACATTTGCTTTCGAAGGCACATCTAAGGAGTCACAGATTTCAGATCATGCCATCTCTTGATCTCATAGTTCAAAACGGGAGGGCTGAGACCTCCACAGAAGAGCATCATGAGGATACTCCTTCCAAATTCAGCCTCTGGAGCCCAAGAGACCTGGATTAAAGTCTCTGCCTCCCCACCCTCTGGCCATATAACCGGAGATCAGGTGGAGCAACCTTTCTGGATTCCATCTCCTTATCATTCAAACATTGAGTATGGAACCTATGTCTTAGGATTTTAAGAGGCTCAAATGAAATAATGAGAATCAGACATCTGTCATAGAAACAGTCCTATAATACAGCAACCCCTCCACTCAGGTCTCACAGTGCTAGTCAAAGAAAGGCGTATTTTACATGGAGTCACAAGACCCGCCCTGCCTATAGCACCTACCCAAGGAAACAAAGCACAATGTTAAGTGAAACAGGCCGGGCACACAGGACAACTGCTGCGTAAGTCTACCTGCATGAGCTATCCTAAGTACTCAAACTCACGGAAGCAGGAAGTAGCATGGTGGTTGCCAGGGGCTAGGGAGAGGCGGACATGTGGACCTGTTATTCCGTGGGTATGGAGTTTCAGTCATGCAAGATGAAAAAGTCTGAAGACCTGCTGTATAATGATGTATATATAGTCAATAATACCATACTATACAGTGAAAAATTTAAGAGGGCAGATTTCACGTTATGTGTTTTTTACAACTAAAAAAAAAGAAAGAAAGAAAAGAACACTATCCCTATGAAATTCCATCCCACAGGGGCCCAAACATTTATATCATCCCTATAAAGGCAGCCTATGAAAGGACTCACCAATAGTTATCCTGGAGAGCAAGAAAAGGTAGTTAACAATGCAAGGACAAAATAATAAGAACTAAGCACTAAACAAATAATATAGACAGAAATATTAAGTTACAAAAGAATAATCACTTTCATCAAAGTGTTAAGAAGAAGGGACAAGAAGCGACTGCCAGCTCTAACTGAGCACTCTGAGCCAGGCCCTATTCAGAGCTTTTCCAGAAGGTTCTACCGCATGAGTAAGGAGTATCCAGAAATAGATCAACCCATCCCCACCCTTAGCACAAATCCTGGCCCTAACTCAGTATTTCATAAACATTGGGTGAATGAATACAAAAATCCAAATTTCACAGAACCTCCTATTCCATATTTTATTTACTTAGTTGACAGCAAGTTAACAACATATTTACAAAGCTTATAACAGAGCTTTTATATTTGGTTTGGCAATGTCATTTGACACTGAAAATGACCTTATGCTTTGACCCTGCAATTCCAGCTCACAGTGTCTGCCCAAAGAAACCCTGCACAGAGCACAAGGAGACATGTACAGGGATGACTGTGACAATATGGTTTGTCATGGCAACAGCTGAATAAATTCTAAGGGGACTTGTACAGTGGAGTACTACATGGAACTGAAAAGGAATGAGCCAGATCTATCATAACAACATGAAATGATCTTAAAGGTGTATTCCTGAGTAAAAACGATTATTGCGAAAAATGTGATGTCACTTCTTTTCATAACATAATGCACATACACACACACATACCCAAATACTATATTATTTCTCTAAATACATATGTGTGCATGTAGAATATGGAAAAGAAAACACCAGGGATTCTACTACAAAACTCTTAGAAGTGGTCAAGGAATACAGCAGCATCTCAGGTTACAAAATCAACACTCATAAATCTGTAGCCTTTATATATACCAACAATAGTCAAGCTGAAAAAACAGTCAAGGACTCTATTTCTTTCACAGTAGTGCCAAAGAAGATGAAATATTTGAGAGTTTACCTAACAAAGGACATGAAAGATTTCTATAAAGAGTACTATGAAACTCTAAGAGAAGAAATAGCTGAAGATGTTAACAAATGGAAAAACATACAATGCTCATGGTTGGGAAGATTCCTTTCTTTTTTTAATACCCTTGGGATTCAGAGATCTTAAGTTCCCAAGCTACTTGGACCTTTCATTGACATGTCAGAAAAAGCTTTTCATTCTCTCTTATCCACGGACATCTCCCTCCCTCTCCATTCCTCAATTTTATTGTCATTAGTCAATATCTTGGTAAGTTTTGGGTAATAAAAACCTCATAGGCCCCTTTCTTGATGTGCCCCCTGGAGGACATGCTTGGGCATTCCTGTTGGGTCTGCTGTCTACTATTTAGCTCTCGGGAACATGCAATGGAATCCCTCAGAGCAGAAAGTGCTGTTGCCAGAATGACTCTAGGCTAGGATCTAAAGGGTGAGAAAAACTTGGATCCCTTTGTGCTTGCTGGGTTTCTAGTTTCCCACCTAGTGTGGATGAAGCTTTTTAAAAGTTTTTGGAGAAAGGGTCTTGCTCTGTCACCTGGCACTATCATCATAGCTCACTATAACCTCAAACTCTTGGGCTCAAGTGATCCTCCCACTTGAGCCTCCCACCTAGTTAATTTTTCTATTTTTTGTAGAGACAGGATCTTTCCCTTGCTGAGGCTGGTCTTGAACAGCCTCCCACCTTGGTCTCACAGAGTGTTGGGATCATAAGCATAAGCCACTATGCATGGTTTGTGGGTGAAGCTTGAATGCCCAGGCTTTTAAAACTGAAATCTTCAGTGGAGTTATAGCCATCAGGACCACATGGGGGAGCCCTGTCAAGGTGCCATTCTGTGGAAAGGGGATGTCTTACTAAGCAGCCTCAAGGTTCTGGCTCTTTCTGAGTTGGGAATTTGGGGTGTGATGAAACAAAACTCTTCTTGAACCAATCTTTGATGCCAGGCTAGTAACAGGGTATTTGTCATTATTGGCACAGAGGAAACTTTGAAACTGTCAATCCCCATAGTGAAGCCAGAAAAGCAGCCTGCAGGATGGAGCCTGAGCAGCTGAGCTGAAGTGGTGCCGCTGACCTACTCTGCTGAGCTCACATTCTTCCTGCACACCCCCTGTGATTGTCTAGTAAAGGTTTCAGTGTGATTGTGAGCATGTTTGTCTCAAGAGACTCTGGGGAAGTACTCACACATAGACAACAGGTGTGAGATTGATAAAGGTTACTTTCATAATATGACATTTTCTTTGATGATTCTCTTAGATATTTTGCTAAAGTGAAAATTACCTTTGTGTTGTCTAAACATTTGCATTGTTAGAGCAAAGACTACTTCGATGATGTTTTCTGTAAGATAAAGTTAAAATTTTCTAGGTTTGTTTCCTGGTATTCCCGTTATAAAAATTATTAGAATTGTAACTGAGGCAGAACAGTCTTTGAGAGACTATTTTCACTGTTCTCCAGAGTTGCTGGTTTTCGGACAAGGAAAGTTTGGTGGACCTAGTCCTGGTCTTTGCATCTGGCTGACAGTGACAGGCAGCTGGATAGTTTTCATCTGGTCATAATAGCAAGAAACCTTTGGAGGACTGGAGGACTGATTCCCACTGGAACCACCCCCTCCCCACCTACCTGGCTTGTCATGGGAGGTTTATTATTATGAACACCTTCTTCCAAGGGAGATGGGAACTTAACAGACAGGTCAGCCCCTTAGCCTGGGTTTGTTCATAGATGGGGTATCAACCCATAAAGGATCAACTCAGTAGGACTCAGATTTCTACCTTTGTAGATGCTTTAAATTTTCTTCAAGTTTGTCTAAGAAGATCTCCTGGTAGATATTCACTTGATCTAACTTAAGATTGTAGGATTTTTTTTTTTTTTTACTTGACCTTTATAACAATGTCCTAAGTTAGGTTCCACGAGGGCACTTCTGTACAATTCTGGGTGAATATTTAACCAACGGGCCCTGGTTTGTGCTAAAAGCTAAGTTATCTCCTAAATCCAATGTATAGAAAGATATCAACCAAGGGAACAAATAATGCAAAGAGAAAGCTATTTCTGGGTGGAATTTTAAAAATCATTTTATCCTCTGACAGGGGTTAAGATGAAAGAGAATGTCTTCATAATGTTACCTTCGTTAAAACAAACTGTGAGAGAAGAAAAGTATTACTGACGTCAATCATGACATGTTACTGTGACTTAATAAGCAAACTGCATTTCTCATAGTAACAATTATTTTCCTCACCTTCACAGAAGGGTTATGGAGTATTCTTCAGCTCTCCAGGGAATCACTTATAAAGTGAAGTATTTTACACATTGGGTGAACCACAAATCTTGTTGACCTTCTTGCAGTCAAAAGCATTTAAAGGCACACCACTCCTTTTTTTTTAAAGTCACCCCTCAGTTATTAAGTTACTTTCTAAACACCTGATTCCACCATCAAACAGGAATGATGTGGCTTCTTCTGGCCAATGGTGACAGATTGGTTGTTAGGGAGACATGGAATTTTAGAGTGGTTGTCCTTATGAATCCTACTAGGTGAATTTGACTTCCAGGATGGTTTACAAAAATAATTCAGGTGCTAATATGTTTGTATGTTTCCAACTGTGACTATGAGAAGCAGAGAATTCACATCTGCTGTCAGTTTTAATTTCTTCAAATGGAAAAAGGACATAAATATGAACCTGATGGTTAGCTCCTGGAGGGCAGGGATCTGTAGCTTATCTGTTGGTATCCTTAGCATCTAATGTTCACTGGTACATCTAACAATTATTTCATCCAGCAACTATTTACTGAGCATCTACTATATGCCAGATGCCATTCTGGGTGCTGAAGATACATCTGTGAGCAAAACTGATCAAATCTTTGCTCTTATGGAGCTTGTATTCTAGAGGGAAGGTAAGACTAAAACACTAAGAATATAAAACGTATGTATGAGGGAGAAAAAAGGTAAAAAGAGGAGAGAGAATGAAGAGACTCCTTGGCAGAAGGGACGTGTCTGCATGTGTGCCTGTGTGCTACTTTATGCAGGTGGCTTCTCTGATGTGGTGTCATTTTAATAGACACTGAAGTACAGAAACAGCCACTTGGCTAGTAGCCATGTGGGAAGAGAATTCTGAGCAGAGGCATTGAGGTGGGAATGTGCCAGGTGTGTTTACACTATAGGAGATGGTGGGGGGGAGGGGCTGGACTGGAGTGGGGGAGGGGCAGCGAAGCAGGACAGAAACTCAGAGGTAGTGGGGGGAGGACAGTTCACCCAGAGCTGAGCAGTATGTCAAGCTTAGGTCATTAGACTTTGTTCTGAGTGTGACAGAAGTCTTGGGGGTGAGGAGGTCAACAGTAGAGTGACTTGAACTTGTTGGACCCCAAAACAGGGTCCAGCCACGATAGTCGCCCCCAAGGAACAGTCACCAGACTCAGGTCGATGCAAAAGCAAGAGGCCAGTTTATTGCTGACGCGTCAGGGTCCCTCAGCCGCTCGGGAAGAAGGACCCCAGTTGCTGTTACAGGCTTGTCTTTTAACGTTAAAAACCACAAGCACAGGGGGAGTAAGGGGGGGAA
>CAUYQV010035248.1:0-12403 GCA_963574575.1 Galagoides demidoff | reverse complement strand
GTCCCAGCTACTTGGGAGGCTGAGGCAGGAGACTCGCTTGAGCCCAGGAGTTGGAGGTTGCTGTGAGCTGTGATGCCATGGCACTCTACCCAGGGGGATAGCTTGAGGCTCCGTCTCAAAAAAACAAACAAACAAACAAACAACCCTACAGAGCCTCTCTCCTTCATAACCCAGGGACTTGCTTGCCAGAGTAACAATAATTCAATAGTTAGCATTTATCAGGGACTTACATGCCAGAGTAACTGGCTTTGGTCACCTTATTTAAGGTGTATTCAAGGGTATAGCAGCCCTTGAAGTAGGATGTGGTTAATGTTGGCCCTCAGGGGACAAGAAACGGCATACAGCTGACCAGAGTCAGCTGGAGAAATGGCACAGCTGGAATAAGAGCCCCTGTGAGTTCAACTTCAGAGCAAGAGATTTTTGCCAATAAAACAAAACTTCCTCTATCATCTCTCAAGTCAAGGGTTTGCAAGTTGACCCTGAAGCTTTTCCTGCCCAAGCCTACCTCTCACGATTTCCTGCTAGCCAGGTCACAGCAGAGACCAGTGACCACAGGTCTCTGACCTCTCTGATTATCCTGACAGCATCAGGAGGAGGCAGGCGGGACAGGAGCCTGTTACGAGAAGAGTGGGACGGGGTTCCACTGCGCCCCCCAGCATGAGGTTTCTCCGAATGGCAGTCTGTATCGCGGGGGACTGTCCCGTGCGTGCAGCAGCATCACGGACACAGTGCAGGGGTCCATGCTGGTGTTGGTCCTACTGATGCAGCCTTCTAGGTGGGAAACCAGGGACCCGGGGCCTGTCACTAAAAGGTGCTTCGTCTTCCCTCCACAGGCATGAATGCTTTACAGCTGCAGAACCTGGCGACCCTCGCTGCCGCTGCAGCCGCGGCCCAGACCTCAGCCACCAGCACCAATGCAAACCCCCTCTCTACCACGAGCAGCGCCCTGGGAGCCCTCACGAGTCCCGGTGAGTGACAGGTCGTGCCTCCCGCAGGTGCGAAGTCAGGCCTGGACGTGTCCAGGACAGAGCCAGGAAATGCCGCTGGGCTATTTTACATGCTTTGTTGTGTCATATATTTTTTTTAAAGGGAACGAGGTTTGTGTGGTTTGTTTTCCAAGGATAAAATGAACAGAGTTTTCACAGGAAAATCCACTGTGCTGGCTAGCACCCCTCACGGGTTCATGTTGGTTTAAAAAAGGTCTGTGTTGCCCATTCTACCCTGGTGAAGCCTCCACTACCATGAAGAGCCTTGGTCTCTTTCTTCTGCTTTTTTTGTCCTTTTTCTTTAAAATAATGTAAGAGTTCTTTGTTAAATCTCAAAATTCCTAAATTCCAACATTAACGTTTCACACCAGTTTCATCCTTCACATTTAACTTTAAAATCCATGATCTAGCAAAGGACATCTTTTGTTCACTTCTGGTCGGATCCTGGGCTATTTAATTGAAAGTCTTTTTCCCCCCAAGTTATGTTGCCTTATCCAAGAGCAGGTGCCATTGTTTTTTCCATATGAGCTGGATGTAATGTGGTTGCTTGGCTACCATGACTTATACTGGTGGTGGTGGGTGTTTTAATTTTAAAAAGGCAGGATGTTTTTCTGGCTTTACTCTTCCTCTGAATTTTCTGGATCTTGGTAGCTGATCTCACCTCCTCTATTATCACGTGAAGAAGTTGGCCTGGACCATTGCCAGGCTTCCTCCTACCTTTGAAAATCCCATGAGCCTCTGTCAGCTACGCCCAAAAGATTAGCTAAGCATTAGAAAAACTTCAGCGAAAATCCTGCACGTGTTTGCCTTCAGAAAACCAGATGGTGAAAGTTTAAGCACACTCGGAACTTTTTGAAGGCTGTGGGCGTCGGGGAGCACGAGGCAGGCTCCGGGAGCCCACAGCACCAAAGAGCAGTAACTCAGTCTCTTTCTAAAACCCTGTGTGTCTACGACACGTCACCCTGTGGGCAGGTTTGAGGGGGAGGCATGGGAGATGTTTAGGAGAAGCTGGTGGGTTTATCCTTCGTGGGCAGAAACCTCGTGGTGGCAGCGGGTCAGGGGTATTCACATCATCACGTAAAATGTCTTCACAATCCTACCATCACTATACTTGGGCCTCGTTTTGTACGGTACATTCTACTCCCAGAATATAAACAGTAAGTCAGTTTGTTCAAGAACTGAGGTTCCTGCTTTAATGTAATACGTAAACATGTTATTTAAGTAAATCCTGTAATGACTCCTTTTGAGGAATAAACAATTCTGACATAAATTTCCCCCTTACAAAAAAGAATAGTAATTTTTCTTCTAATTTATGTCCCGTACATCAGACTGAAAAGTGTTATCAGCACATGGTACCCCGTAAATGCACTAATGTACAGTTACGATCTTAAAAAAAAATTTTAAGTAACTTGATACTAAAAAAAAAAATAATAATAATAAGATGTTCTCCCCAGTGAGGACTGCAGTGACATTGACATGGCACAGTGCTTATGTGTGCACGCCACTGTGTAAGTTCGGGGGTGGAGGGGACGCTGCTCAGTGCAGACAGTGGTACCTGGGAATGGCCTGTGTCTCGGCAGCGCCGTCCTGGTGCTGGGGCCCCGAAGTGAGCAGTACACGTGTCCACGGGGACTCAGGAAGCACCCGAGTGCTCAGCACGCCCGTGACCCACAGCAGGCACAGAATTGAAGGGGAGGTGACATCTGGGCAGAAACCTGGAAGGCAAGTGGAGTATTCAGGCAGAGGACAGAGCAAGTGCTGAGGGGCAGGAGGGAGCCGGGCATGCTGGGAGATTAGCGAGTGCTGAGCAGCGGACTGGTGACCAGGGAGAGGTCCCTGTCATTCTGGCCTCCATGGTAGGGAACCACTAGTTTGCTGTAATCTTAAAATACAGCCCGTTCAGCCTGGAAAGATGGCCTACGTGTTTGTCAATCCTGTGAACTGCTTTCAGAGATGGATCCTCTTCCCTCCTAGTCCAAACCACGGCCAGCAGTGTCCCCTTCACTGCTCCTGAAGGAGCGCTTCAGAATCTGCCTGGCGCTAGATTCTGCTAGTTAGGTATTGCCGGGAGAGATTTCTCTGTTGAGGAATGCTTTGCGTAACAGCTAAAAGTATTTCATTAGACTCTTGAAATGTAGCAGCAGATATGATTTAAATCTGCATTTCAATTATTTTTCTTAAGTGTAACTAAAAATTCTGGTGTTTAGGTGAAAGTAAATTATTTGTCTGATTTTCATCAGAATTTTTCAAAGTCACAGAAAATGTGGTTAATAGAATTCACGGCTCTCGACTTTATCAGGGCAGTTGTAAGGGTTGGAACCGTTCCCAAAGCCAGTGCCATTATTTGTTTTTTATTAATAAATAACAATAAGCTGGGTTTACTCTACACCACGAGCTATCCTGGTCCCTGTGACAAGCGTGGGAGCCTGCACAGGCCTTGGGTTTACCTTCTTTTTTAAATATATCTCAAGCTTCAGACAAATTCATCTGGAAAGGAAAGGGACAATTCAATCCCCCAAACTATTAATTTTTTTTAATAATTGTAAATTTATCATTTCAATTTTGCATGCCCAGGAAATGTCTCCCTTCAGCATTATGGTAAATGATTTTAAACAGTCTTGGCTTTAAAACATGAAAGATTAAGCTTTAATTTTTGTTAAAAAAAAATCCCCTTAGGCAATAAATAAGTTCCTTTGTCTCGTGGCCTTGAAATAAAAATTAAAATAGTTTAAATTGCCCATGGTTGGAATAAGTGTTTCATGCAATTATCAGATGGTAGTGAATAAAATTAGAAATTAAATCATGAAAGAATAAAAACCAGGTAAGTGCATATTATGCCTTTTATGAGTTTCTCCTGGGTCTTTTGAAGCCTAATTTAATCATGTTTCTTGTCTGTCTTTTTTATTTTGATATGATCCTTTTTTCTTTGTTTACCTCAAACTCCTATTTAGTCATTTAATTCTTAGGTCATTTGTTCTTGCCCAGTTTTAAAATCTGTACTTGAGGACTCTCTCTGAGTTTTAAACAAACCGTCTATAAGGGGTATAGGAATTAAAGATGATAATACTTATCTTCAAGCAGCTTATAGATGTGGGTTTTTCTGGTAATTTTGAGAGCTTGGGAGAGAACGTTACTGTTACTACTGTGAACATGTCTTCACCATTTTCTGTCTCAAACCTAATATTGCGGCCGTGTACCACAATACTCCACTGGCCTTTTTCTATTTTCTTTTTTTTTTTTTTTTTTAAAGTCTGTTTTAAAATTCCCCAAATGCTTCTGTAAGTACAGACTCAGTCAAGTGCACACTTCAGGATAATAGATAATTTCTGTCCATAGAAAGAAATGTAAGGCATTTTAAAATGCTAGGAAACATTTTTTCCCTTGCCACCATCAGCTTTGCAAAGAGTCTTCACTTTAAATCCCAGGCAGTGTCTCTGCCCGTCTTTTAGGGGCTCAGACTGAGGGCCCAGGAAATGGAGATGCTTCCCTTTGCAAGGTTTGCAGTTACCCAGGTTGAAAGTGGCTAACCATGATCCAGGCCTCTCCTGCGTCCTCACTCAGCAGCTGTCGATGCTGTGTGTGGGCTCACCAGAGCGGCTGACTGAGCCCTGAAAGCAGGGGTTCCCGCTGGTGGAAGGCTTTGTCACCACCCCGAACGTGTCCGCATCTGTAGCAGATGAGATCTCGTGTGTGTGTAGAGATGGTATGTCACGGAGCCTTCCAGCCTGTGCAGGGCAGACCCACAAAAATGAGCTGAGCCCTGAGCCACCCTTTCTGCATGTCAGTAACACAAGTAGGGTTTGAGGAGGCCTGGAGAAAGGGACAGACAGACAGACAGACACGGGGTTCTGGGAGGGGCCTTCTCCCCACAACTACTGCAGTGGTGCCACAACCTCGGAAGATAGAAAGCCAGACTTCTCCCACGGACTGTTCTTCCCGCCACCTTCCTTGCTCTGGTGGACACATCGTCTGGTTACTGACAGGACTCGGTCTCTGATCTTTGTGGCCAGCCTTGTACCTCATCGTTCTTGCCATGGAGCCTCTTTCTCCTACAGTAGACATCTCTACTCCCTTCCGGATCCCTCTACAGCCGCCTCTCATCGTTTGCACCCTGTGGCAGCCCTGACCTGGTGGAATAAAGCCCTCCCTGAGCACAGCAGTCAGGCCCCACCTGCCCACCCGCACTGTCCCAAGTCAGGGCATCCTTCATGCCCCAGATACACCGTCAGCCTGTGTACTTTATCCCGTGGCTTCCCTGCCTAGAGTGCCTTCTCTCCCATTTCTTCCTATGAAAATCTTCTGGTTTTTCTACATTTTTTATTTGTTAAAAAATCCAGATCTCCGTGGAGCCGTGAAAATCTTCTACATCGCTAGTTTACTGTAGTAGCTGTTCCTATCCATTCCTAAGGAATGTGGAGGTATAAACTCATGTTTTTAAGGCACACTATGAAAGTATAGTGTATACTACTTGTAAAAATTAAAGTACCATTTTAAAAGGTTGGGGTAGTCATTAACAAAAGCTGTTGCAGGCTCAGCGCCTGTGGCTCAATCGGCTAAGGCACCAGCCACATACACCTAAGGTGGCGGGTTCAAATCCCCAGCCCGGGCCCGCCAAACAACAATGATGGCTGCAACCAAAAAATGGCCGCATGTTGTGGCGGGCGCCTGTGGTCCCAGCTACTTGGGAGGCGGAGGCAGGAGACTCGCTTGAGCCCAGGAGTTGGAGGTTGCTATGAGCTGTGATGCCATGGCACTCTACCCAGGGGGATAGCTTGAGGCTCCGTCTCAAAGAAAAAATTAATATTGCATGTTCTTATGTTTTTTTTTTAATTTTTTTTTATTTCAACTTATTTATTTCAACTTATTACTTTGAAGGTTTTTTTTTTTTTTTATTACTTCTTCCTCCTGTAGTGTTTTCTTGTCCCCCATGTAGTTGGGATCACAAGGTCCGGCTGTCTCATTGTCCTGTTGTTGTTGTTGTAGAGACGGGGTCTCACGCTGGCTCAATTGGCTCAGGGGGGTCTTAGCTGGTCTCAAACCTCTGAGCACAGGTGATCCACCCGCCTCGGCCTCCCATAGCGCTGGGACAACAGGCATGCACCACCACGCCTGGCCGTCCTACTTAGTTTTAAGAGATTTTCTGTCATAGTCACCCAGAGATGACTTCTGGGCCCCATGTTGGATTCAGTGCTGGCAGTCTGAGGCGGGGATGAAGGAACCCTCCTCTGCATGGCTGTACACACTGGCAAGAAGCAGGTTCAATCACTGCTAGAGAAATGCTTCTTCAGACAGGGACTGCACCCCCCCTCCCCCATCTTTCATACATCTAGTCTTCCAATTTGCTCACTTCTGACATGAGTTTCTTTATAAATGAGCAAGCATCTGGATCAAATACACACACAACTACAAGGTGAAAAGAGGGGTAAATTCTTTTCTGCTAGGATCTGATAGAGGGGACAATGCTATGTGACAGACTTCTTCCTGTATTGCTTGGTGAAAACCAACCAAAGATGGCCTATGAAAATGCTCCTATGAGCTGGAATGGAAAACCACAGTCCTTCTCAGCTGGACTCTGGAACTCACTGCCACA
The DNA here is from genome assembly GCA_963574575.1 of Galagoides demidoff. Classification (NCBI taxonomy): domain Eukaryota; kingdom Metazoa; phylum Chordata; class Mammalia; order Primates; family Galagidae; genus Galagoides; species Galagoides demidoff. Next base: position 5,827 of record CAUYQV010035248.1, on the reverse strand, counting down.
AGAAAATTTCTCTACAGTAAGTCATTAGGTTTTTCCTTGTTAAAATGAAAATCTACAGCATGTTCAGCCTACAATTATAGGTATTCTTGAATTAGGAGGTGGCAGATTGCCAAAGCCTTAAATTTAAATATCTCCAGATTATTCCAAAAGCAAACAGTGGCAACAATATTCTTTTAAAATGGCTTTTATTGAGACACTTTTAAGGATTCTGCAACATATCCAGTTGGGAATCTTTTTATTATTTCCAACTCTTTTAGGGGCCAAGCCCTTTTCTGAATGCCAAAAAACCCACCTTAGTGAAGAAGCATACTTATCTGTATCCATTCCAATGTCCAACCAGGACACTGGACCCCAAATTCCTTGGTATTTTGTACAAGTCTTATTAGTCCTCCATGTAGAACTCAGAAACTCAGCTTCTGCTCTTCCCACCTGTTAATTAGGCAGAGTAATTTCCAAACAAACGTAAGATGGCTTAAATTCAGCTGGCATTTCTGATTTCATCTATACATCATAATTTGGGGACATCCTGTCCTGAATTTTGGCTGATACATGTAGAATTTAGTCTACCTATACAACAGATTTAGAACAGCTCCAAGCCAGCCCCAAATATTCTAAAGGTTTTCAAGAAGCTTAACATTTTAGGGAGAGGTAGATCAAATCTCTTTTCTTAGGTAAAAACATTAACAAAAGTCCTTTTTGGAAAGTCTCAGAAGTTAGGGAAATTAGCCACTTTCGACTTCTTCAGTTAGGCCGATGTCCCTGAGAAGTAATGACTAACCCTCGCGTGGACTGGAGCAGCCCATCATTGTTGTAACTCCTGAAAATGTTGGCCTAATTTTGCTTCCTGTAACTTTCCGCTTTTTAGGACAATTTGCTCTTGGGAATCTATGTATAGTAAAAATACCAACTCCTTCCATCTTGCCAGTCTTTCAAATGTGTGCTCTTCAAAGCCTTTCCCTTAATAACAAGATGGTCAAAAGAGTTACAACAGAAGGATACTAGTTGCCTCTTTACTATAATTGTTCCTATTATAAAATGAAAACTACATTTACTTTATTTAGAAAAAACATCAGGGCACTGAGACTCTGCTCAGAAATTAATGCCAATTTATGTTTATATCCTTTTATCATTGAACATTTACATATATATGCAGGCTGTGCTCCTTAACAAAAGGAGAACTGAAAAATCTCAAGGATGTTTATTTTTGCAGTTAAAAGGAAAAAAACCCAGAAAGCTGAATGATGTTGTAACAGGTGCCTAAAAGCATTCTTTACGCAAATAAAAGATCTTGGTTTTCCATAAGACTCTTCTGTGACCGTGGATTCCATCTCTGGTGAAAAACAGTTACGGCAATAAAATGGCACAAGATACAATGGACACAGGACTGCCATGTGTAATAAAGCAAATATTTACATTAAGCACAATACAGCAATTTATTTAGATGCTTAAAATGAATACAAAGGGAAATAAAGATCACAAAATTATACATACTACAACAGTGTGTCATATATTAGATGGTATAAATGAATACACCAGGGTGGTGCTTAACTAAAGATAAAACTAATACCCAAAAGGCAGCACTCATTGGTTTGCTGCTTTAACACAACACACTTTTATACAGATCTAAAAGGTGTCAAAATTAGTAGCTGCAAAGTCAGTTCTTACATGTGATTTTAGCTTAAAAGATTTCAGAAAACAGATCTGAAATACCAGTTTTTGACAGCTGAAATGTCAAGGATATTCAGAACAGGAAAAATTCTATAATACAAGAGAGTCCAGATATATATCTTATGTGGCTGGCCTCTGTTGCAAGATTGTACAAGGTTATGTGCAAAAACTAAGTCTATCCAAAAGTCCTTACTAGAGCAGTTCAAGCTTTTGCTAGGTAAACTAGATATAGCATTTATTACACAGCAAGGGCAACACTAAAAAAAAAAAAAAAAAAAAAAAAAAGAAAAGAAAAGAAAAAAGAAAAAGAAATATATGATGGGCACACAATAACAGTATAATAAGCATCACTTGAATAGGTCTAAAAGACTGTACAAATATACATTTCAACTATTCAGAATGAATACATGAAAAAAAAAATCGAGTTTTCCCAAAGTCTACTATACACATTAGACTGGTAGCTTGTATGTTGGCCCTATACTACCATGTGACTCAGCGTAACGCTCAAGGACATCCAACCGAACATTGTACAGAGGGAAAGAAATGTTGAAAAGGCAGATAAAATAAACCTCTGCTTTTCCTCATGTGCATTCATAAGCCACCAGCTTATTGGTTTTTCACATTTAGTTACCATGGTTTGTCAGAGAAGATCCTGAAGCAAGATCAGCCAATGTGTCATAGACTTAGAAATAACCACTGGAACTGCAGTGGCCACATGTCCCACAGCCTGCTGACAAGTACTCACAAGGCAGTGCCAGTTAGAAGACAGCTTTGAAGTCATAACGAATGGAGAACAGAGTTCCAGGCTGTTGCATGTCTCTGATGCCAGGGATCCTGACACTCACGCCTGCTGGCTGCTCAGTTTAACTCCAGCTAAGCTGCCGTGCATTGGCTCAGCTACACCATCAGTCATGTTGTCAAACTGCTCCCCGTCCTCACTGTCAATTGTGCTATTCTGCCACTCAATCTGGGGGTTAGATAAGCGCTCATCATTTTCGGATGCATTCTTCCACTGTGACTGGTCCTTGGACCAAAACCCTTCAACTTTTCCATAGGAACTATTCTTCCATTTCAACTGCTCTCTGTCACCTTGCATGGTAGCCTTTTTTTTGGCAGCTGGCTTACTGCTTCTTGCATCTTCACTCTGAGAAGACTCATCAGACCAGGTTCCTGGTTTCATTTCACACGTGTTGTCCTCAAAGTCTGACACTTGTTGGGAACCAGGCCCACTTTCAGATGGAGAAGCACCATCTTTCCACTCAACAACATCATCTTGGTCAACCTCACTATCAGAAGCATCATGCACTAGTTTGGTTGGTTCCTCAGTCAAATGAATAGTTTCATATTTTGAACCATCCTCTTTTTGGTCTAGCTTTTCCTCAGATTCTAAAGCATCCTCAGGAATTACCTTTGGAACATGTTCCTCTGGGTTATTAGGGATTTTAGGCTCAACTTCAAAAACAGGGTCAAAAGGGCTACCACTTCCATTGGATTCTTCTTCCAAATTTTCAAAACTGTCTGAAGAACTGTCATCTTCCTTCCCCAGGTTGAGCTTTTTGTCAGCAGTCTTACTAGCATTAACTCTGGAATTCTTCTCATCATGATTTTCAAATAGCCACTCAGCATCAAAATCCATCTCATGCTTGACTTTATTTAATTCTTTCATGTTAAAGCCCAGCAACACACCAGGTTTGTACTTTTCACAATCACGGACACACTTCTTCCTTTTATTACTAAAATGGGAAGCAATGTCACTCTTCCACAACCACAAACTGGCTGCTAACTTCTCAATTTCTCTCCTGGTGGGATAAGGTTGTTTGTTGAAATACTTTGTTAGAAAGCTTTTCCTGGCCTCATAGGAATCATCTTCATGACCCTTGGGGTCTAAAGCTAAAACAACAGGTTCTTCGGGTTTCTCTTCAAAGAAGCTGGGTGAATCGCTATCATCATCTAACTTTCGCTTTTTCAGTAAGGGAAATTCCATTTGCTCGTAAGTGCGCTTCACAGGTGCCAGACCTGGAGACTGATTAAGCCGAGAGGGTGCATTTGTCTTATCCTGGCCATTTTGGGTCTTTCCAACACCCCTGCAGTGAACTAGATGCAGAGTGATCGTCGAGGCTGTCATGTTGCTGGTGTACACACCAAGGCAATGGATGCATTTGTAGGTGAGCTTTTTCTCAACTGGATGAACTGTCTGAATGACTTGGTGCCTCTCTCGTAAATGATGTGCAAGTGCATCAGATATGGGTCCTTTTAGGATTGAAAAGCAAAGAGGGCAAAGGGTTTTCCCAACATCTTTTTTATAGGGCACCGCAGCTTGAGGTGAACTTTTAACAGGGATATCTGCCTTTTCCTGAACTTTTGGTTGTGGCTTTGGAGGAACTGGAGGATTATTTTGGGCATGGTAAGCAACAGATTCAGCTGGGGCATCCCTCAGGTTGTATGTAGTCACCAGGAGATGGATATTAGTGTGACTACCCTGCTGCAGTGTCAAATCAAAACTCAAAGTGGAATCTGTTTTAGGTCCCATCTCTTCATCAATGTGAACCATCCGCATGTGTGCTGCCATCTTTTCCACATCATTGAAAGTTGAACGGCAATATGGACAAGACAGACCATGAATTAACATATGGTTTAGCAGAGTATCTGTGGGCAAATAGCGATTACAGTAAAGGCATTTGCTAGTAAAATTGTGTATTTTCATAATGTAGTTAGCTACTGCTGGGACTTTCTCAGCTTTATGTTCTTTTTCGAAGTGCACACTATAGACATTTTCAGGAAAAAGCTCATTACAGATTGTACATATTTTCCACTTTTGAGTTGAGGAAGTATTGGGTGGAGGAGGGCCTGTGGCAGCTGCAGGAGGTTTAGCACTGGACTGACCTAATACTCTTGATGCCTGTGACTGGGAGAGGGAAGGAGACTTTAATGGGCCTGATGAGAGGGAGGAGGCATTAGCAGATTGCAGAGAGTATCTTGCTGGTGCCTGGGACCTCTGCTCTGACCCGAGCCCATAAGATCTTCCATTTCCACTTGGAAGTAACTGTTTCACAGACTGAGATTGTTGAGGGATGGAAACTGGTGCATTGCTACCTAGACTCAGTCTCATTGACTGACCAACGCCATAACCCTGGCCTACAGATTTGACTCCATAATTGTTCTGCTGTAGGTGAACATTGGACATCATGTTGACTCCTGTAGAATTTAAGTTAGGCTTTGGTATTGAGAGTCGATTGACCATCTGCTGTGATGGCAAAGACCGGATGTTTCCAGAAGCAAGGGAACCAATTCTTGATGGGAGTCCCATACCCTTCTTCTCTTGAGGTTTAGGAGCAATTAGCATCAAGGGTTTGGATCGGGGAACCACAACATTTGTGTGCCCAATCATGGCAGTGACCTGATAGCCTACACGTTCATGGTCTTCAATGACATGCTGTACCAAAGCTTCATAGGACTTTGGCATGAAAAGGCATCGCTTGCAGTGAATACTACTCTCTTCTCGGGCATTTGAGCCTAAGGAGACTGCCCCATTGAGTGATTTTTCTCCTGCCTTTGCTATGTAAGGTGCTGCCACATGCTGAAAATGTTCCCTGTAAATGTGCTTCCTAACTATTTCATAAAGAGGATCTCGGTAAGTGCACTTCTTACAGTAATAAACAGCTTGCTCTACACTGTCAGCCTGCTTAGGTTTAAGGCCATCATTTTTGTTTTTATCTTTGAAAGTGCTGAGGCTGCTACTTGGTGCGCTGGCGTTTGGAGCATGAAATATTTTAATGTGTGTTTCCAAAGTCTTTTTGTCTGCATTGAAGGTACAGTAGGGGCAATTAAGGAGAATCCTATTTTCAAAGTCTTCACTATGGACATTCCGGAAATGACTTTTGTAGGCAGAGAAAAATTTTGAGGAAAATGGACAAGCACTGCAGCAGAAAGGTTTTGTCCGGTAGTCCTAAAGAAAACATAAGAACCAGAATCAGAACGCCACTTCAGATAGGCAATGTTACTTTTATTTTTTTTATTTTTTTGAGATGGAGCCTCAAGCTATCCCCCTGGGTAGAGTGCCATGGCATCACAGCTCATAGCAACCTCCAACTCCTGGGCTCAAGCGAGTCTCCTGCCTCCACCTCCCAAGTAGCTGGGGCCACAAGCACCCGCCACAATG
>CAUYQV010035247.1:0-23609 GCA_963574575.1 Galagoides demidoff | reverse complement strand
CAAAAAAATGGCCGGGCGTTGTGGCAGGCGCCTGTAGTCCCAGCTACTTGGGAGGCAGAGGCAGGAGACTCGCTTGAGCCCAGGAGTTGGAGGTTGCTATGAGCTGTGATGCCATGGCACTCTACCTAGGGGGATAGCTTGAGCCTCCGTGTCAAAAAAAAAAAAAAAATTCTAATTAAGTCTGACTCTTTCTGATCAAGATGAGTTCTCAAGGGGGTCCCCGTAGTTCAGTGGTTAGGGCACCAGCCACATGCTCCGGGGCTGGTGAGTTCGAACCCAGCCTGTGCTTTCTAAACAAAAGAGAAAAATAGCCTGGCATTGTGGTGGGCACCTGTGGTCCCAGCTACGAGGGAGGCTGAAGCAGGAGAATCACTTGAGCCCAAGAGTTCGAGGTTGCTGTGAGCTATGACACCATGGCACTCTACCAAGGGTGACAAAGTGAGACCTTGTTTCTCAATTAAAAAGAAAAAAAAAAAAGATGAGTTCTCAAGGTGACAATGTAACCTTTGAGCTGCAATGAGCTGGTGGAACACCAGACAGCAGGTCCACCTCCTGATGAACATGACCCCTGTGACTCAGTTTCAACTATGACACAAGGATCTAATGGTTTCCCCTCACAGGACAAAATGGGCTATGCTCAGCACAGTTCTGGAGAGAGAGTAGCAAGCTGTGCAGTTAGGATGAGAACCAACAGTACAGTCCTCCCCAGCCCCGCAATTCCAAAAGCTACATCTCCACAGGAGCCCAGCCCCTGCCTCCTCCATTTCACTCAAGAGCTTCCTTGACCACGGTCAGACATACCCTTGATTCATGGTTGTCCTTTGCTTCACCCAGCTCAGAGACATCATGGCTGGACCTCTCCTAGCATCACCACTCCAGGATGGGTGGTGCAAACACCTGTCAGCATCAGCAGTAATGTTCTGCAGTGAGCCAGTCCCCACACCCTTTCCATTAAAGTGAAGTGAAACATGGGGAAAAGCCCAAGCCCCCACAGACACTGCCAAAGCACAGCAGGATGAATAACCACAGAACTTTCCTCCAACGATAATGGAAAAATCACTGCCATGGGCAGCATGTCCTCTCCACTGTCCTGTCATAATTTTGGCAAGAAGCACAGGGCCACCCTATCAGGCTGGCATGGCTGGTAACATGGACCAATGTCTTCTTTTCATTGATTTCATAATACCTCTGTAATTAGAGGAAAAATAACTTTAAAATATTTAAATATTCAACTTTCCTCACAAAGTAACCCCACACTTAGTAATCTATCATAAGGCAATACTTGGAGCTGCAGGTAAAGATTTAAGAACAAAAACAGACCAAGCAAGGTGGCTACACCTCTATTCCTACCACTTTAGGAGGTCAATATGGAAAGATCACTTGAGGCCAGGAATCTAAGACTAATCTGAGAAAGAGCAAGACCCTCATCTCTACAAAGAAAAAAACAAGTGAGCTGTAGATGGTGTTATATACCTGTAGTTCCAGCTACTCAGGAGGCTAAGGCAAGAGGATCACTTGAGCCTAAGAGTTTGAGATTGCTGTGAGCTATGATGATATCATGGCACTCTACCAGGGTGACAAAGTGAGACTCTCTCAAAAAAAAAAGCTCAGCGCCCATAGCTCAGTGTGTAGGACACCAGTCACATACATTGAGGCTGGCAGGTTCAAACCCGGCCTGGGCTAAACAACAATGACAATTGCAACCAAAAAATAGCTGGGTGTTGTGGCAAGTGCCTGTAGTCCCAGCTACTTGGGAGGCTGAGGCAAGAGAATTACTTAAGTCCAAGAGTTTGAGGTTGCTGTGAGCTGTGATGCCATAGTACTCTACAGAGGGCGACACAGTGAGACTCCATCTCAAAAAAAAAAATGACAGTGGAAAGTACTCCAATTAAGATAATAGACAGAAAAAAAGGAAAGAAAATAGTATAAATAATATGAATTCAATTATGCTAAAAAATACAAACAAAAAGTCTCCATGGCTCTCTGCCTGAGGGTGGGACAGGAAGAGGCCATTATGGGCCTTGCCCCATGTGCACTGTGCATGGCCCCAAGCAGGCAGCAGCCTTTCGCATCTCTTCCCCAGACCAGCTGCTGTCCAAGATCCATGAGATAAGGGACAAATAGTGGTTCTCTCAGTACCAGTGCCTCTTAGCATGGGCATCTCACCACTTCCACATTGTCACTCAAACCCTCACCAACCAATGGGTCTGATCCATCACCTCAGAAGCAATGCCCTTCCCAGAGACAGACAAGAAAATGGCTGTCAAGCTTTTAGTGAGCTCATGTGTGAGGCTTCAGGGAGTGACATTAATACTGCATATAGTACTCTATGGGCAATTCAGATTTCCAAAGGTAACATTTCCAACTTAATTCTCATTTGACTTCCTAACTCTAATACTGCCCTACCTGGCTGTCAATCTCCTATACCCTGAAATACGGTTAAGCCTAGGTTAGACTACAGGTGACCTATATATCCTCAAGTAAGCAAGTATTACTTGCACTACAAAAAAAATAAGCCAGCAAGTTCTGAATAAAAATTATTCGCTGAGCATGGAGCCTGAGCCAGCACACTGAGGCCTTCTCCCCACACAGCCCAGCCCACTACAGGATTGTAGCCAGAGCCCCATCCATTCTGGTGGAAGTGGTGGAAAGGCTGGTCTAATCTGACTCTGGAGTCCTCCCATCTAGACTCCCGCGTTGGTGGTGACCAACCATTCCCAAATTCTTCTGGAGCACAGATAGTTGCTTCAGGGTATGCCCCAGAGGCCAGGCCAGGGGAACCTGCCTTCTAGCCCTGCACTCTGCTCTCATTCCTAGAAACCCTGCCCTGGGCTCTCTGGTGGTAAAGGAGCCAGGGAGGAAATGGTGGTACCTGGATTCCCTCCACTCCCCAGAGCTTACCTGATGAGTGCACTCTCCTGCAAAAGCTCCCGGCTGAGGTTCAGGGGAATATCTTCACTGTCCACCACACCTGAGAGACAGGGCAGGTTAGGGGTTCCTCCATGCCATGGTCCTCCCCCACCGCCAAGTCCTCCAGGATAGCAGTTCATTATCCCTGCAGCTTGGCTTCAAGTCAACCACATGGGGTCAGAAGGCAGCAGGAAGGACAGGACAGGAGCTTTGTGCAAGACTTGGTAACGTGACCAGTGGGCAGGAGGGCTGGGGCAGCCTTAGCCAGGGGACAGCATCTACAACCTTGGGATCTACCAAACACTCGGAAAACAACGTCCTGAACTTTATGTTAATAACCATAACTATGGGTGGCGCCCGCAGCTAAGTGGGTAGGGCTGCCAGCCACATACACCAAGGATAGTGGGTTTGAACCCAGCCCAGCCCAGCTAAACAACGACAACTGCGACCAAAAAATAGCTGGGTGTTATGTTGGGCGCCTGTAGTCCCAGCTACTTGGGAAACTGAGGCAAGAGAATCACTTAAGCCCAAGAGTTGGAGGTTGCTGTGAGCTGTGATGTCATTGCACTCTACTGAGGGTGACATAGTGAGACTCTGTCTCAAAGCAAACAAACAGCAACAAAAAAACCCCAACCATGTCATGGATAGTTTGCACCTTTGTATGCTAATAGGATACAAAAAGTTTTTGTTTTTTTCGAGACTGAGTCTCATTTTTTCACCCTCAGTAGAGTGCTATAGCAGTCAGAGCTCACAGCAACCTCAAACTCTTGGATTCAAGTGATTCTCTTACCCAAGTGATTCTCTTGTGGCAGGCACCTTTATAGTCCCACCTTCCCAAGTATCCGGGACTACAGGTGCCTGCCACAACACCCAGCTATTTTTAGAGATGAGGTCTTGCTCTGGCTTAGGTTGGTCTCAAATCCATGAACTCAGACAATCCACTCACCTCAGCTTCCCAAGTGCTAGGATTACAGGCGTGAGCCACCAAACCTGGCCCAAAATACGAAGGTTTTTTTTTTTTTTGAGACAGTCTCACTCTATTGTCCAGGCTAGAGTGCTGTGCTATCATAGCTCACAGCAACCTCAAACTCTTGGCCTCAAGAGATCTTCCTGCCTCAGCCTCCCAAGAGCTGGGACTACAGATACCTGCTACAACACCCTGCTAGTTTTTCTATGCTTAGTAGAGACGGGGGTCTTGCTCTTGCACAGGCTAGTCTTGAAATCTTGAGCTCAAGCAATCCACCTGCCTCAGCCTCATAGAGTACTAGGACTATAGGCGTGAGCCACCACACCTGGCCGGATACAAAAGTTTAAAAGCTAATTTTTTTTCTTTTTTTTAAAATTGAGATAGGGTCTCACTATGGCCCCCTCGGTAGGTGCTGTGATGTCACAGCTCACAGCAACCTCAAACTCTTAGGCTTCAGTGATTCTCTTGCCTCAGCCTCCTAAGTAGCTGGGAGTACAGGTGGTCACTACAATGAAGGGCTATTTTTTGTTGTAGTTGTCATTGTCCTTTTAGCAGGCCGGGGCTGGATTTGAACCTGCCAGCCCCAATGTACATGGCTGGTGCCCTTGAGCTATGGGCACAAGCCTTTTTATGTTGTTGTTTCTTGTGTTTTCTTTCTTTCTTTTTTTTTTTTTTGGCCGGGGTTGGGCTTAAACCCACCACCTCCAGCATATGGGGCTGGCACCCTACCCTTTTGAGCCACAGGTGCTGCCCCTTTTTTGTTTCTTTAATACAGAGTCTCACTCTGTTATCAAGGCTAGAGTGCCAGAGCATCAGCTTAGCTCATAGCCAACTTCAAACTCCTGGGTTCAAGTGATCCTGCTGCCTTACCAGTAGCTGGGACTGTATCAGACTAAATGTTCTATTTTTAGTAGAAACAGGATCTTGAACTCCTGCGCTCGAATGGTTCTCCTGCCTTGGACTCACAAAGTATTAGGATTACAAGCATGAGCCACCACATCTGGCCTGAATTCTTTATTAAACTATAATCTCACTCAACACTACTCTTGAACAATCTCAAATTCAGGTCATATTTCTAAATACTGAAAGACCTCAAATTAACACCCCTCTGTTTCTCCCAAATCAAACTAAAGTAGAGGTCAGATGCTTTCCAGGAGGCCCAAGCTGCTCCCCACAAGCTGCTCAGTAACCTGCCATAGTGGGGCCGGCACTATGGCCACTCACCCTGACCACAGTCACTAAAGATGAGCTCTGAGAGCAAGATCGGCACGTACAGAGCAAAGGTAGTCACCAGCACTGGGTACACGGGAGGTCACCCACAGACCCAGGGCAGCATCCACATGAGCATGGGTTCTGGGCCACCATACCTCGGAGGAAGCGTAGCCACTTGGGCAGGATGTCGGTGGCCTTGGTCTGGATGAGGACTTTGCGGCTGTATAGTGCAACACTGGAGCCCAGTTCCCGGCTCACATCAAACACGGATGGTTTCTAAGGATGAGGAAAGGACAGTGTCAAACAGCAATGGCAAAGCCCACTGCAGCTACCAGGAGGCAGAATCTGGAAGCAGGATCTCAGAGAGCCACCCCCTCCCGAGCTGGCCCTGGGCTGGGAGGGGGATACAATGAATCGATAGGAGGGTTAGCCCTGCCGTGCCCACCCCAGCCACATTGCTCTATGCCCAGGGAGGACACTCCAATGCCAAGGCACCTCAGAGGTGGGGGAGCATTCTTTGGGCAGCTGCCACCCTCCCCAGTCCCCACCCAGTTGTGTACTCCTTGTGGAGGACACAGAGAATGAAGACTGGCATGTCCTCTGGAAGAGAACTAAACCTCACTATGGATCAGTGTCAGCAAACAGCTCACAGCCTGTATCTGTATAGCCTGAGAATGGCTTTCACTTTTTTTTTGGGGGGGAGACTGAGTCTCACTATGTCACCCTGGGTAGAGTGCCATAGCATCACAGCTCATAGCAACCTCAAGCTCTTGGGCTTAAGCAATTCTCTTGCCTCAGCTTCCCAGGTAGCTGGGACTACAGGCACCTGCCACAATGCCTGGCTATTTTTTTGTTGTAGTTGTCATTGTTGTTTAGCAGGCCCGGGCTGGGTTCGAACCTGACAGCTCCAGTGTATGTGGCTGGTGCCCTAGCTGCTGAGCTACAGGCGCCTAGCCGGCTTTTACATTTTCAAGTGAAGAAAAAATGTAAAAAGGAATTATTTCATGATAATATGAGAAAGTTACAAAATTTTAGTGTCTAGAAAGCTTATAGGACACAGCCACGCTCTCTCAAGTTGCTCTTGTCTGTGGAGTTTTCTTGCCACAGCAGCAAAGTTGAAAAGTACAATAGAGACTGTGTCACCCCACAGCCAGAAGTGGTTACCCTCTTGCCCTTCCACAAAGTGTGCACTCACACCTGCACTACCTCAGTGCTTCACAAATGCATCTCCCACCATCACACAGGTCTTGTTAAACATGGGCTATGACTCAGGGGCCCCGATGCTGTGCTCTTGTCTATGACCACATGTGAGGTGGTAACAGCCTCACTCAACTCACTCCAAAATGATGTTAACAAATGTGGGATGTTGAGAGGGTTCCAGGCAGGGAAGGCTGAGTTCTATGCCCTGATTTGGTTTCTTTACTGCAGCATTTGTCTGAACTTTAATGTGCTGACAGGAATCACAAGAGCTAGGGACTCAGGGAAGCCTACAACCAGCACCAGTGCAGAGGCTGACACAGGTCCTATGCACAGAGCATATCAAGGAGCACATGAGTTGCCTGATTGGGTGTGAGCTGCCCAGGGGACTCCTCCCCCAGCATTTGAGCTACCTTCCTAGACCACCAAAGCTAGCGCTCGGGCCTGTGCTGAAAGACACCAGACAAAAAAATCCCATCAACTTGCATGACCTCTGTGAACAAGAACCTGTTTCACCTATGCAGAGGCATCTGTTTTTCTTTTGCTCTAACACTGCAAAGTTAATCGTGTGAAATGTCTGCTAAGCTGCTGCCATTTGGGAAAAGTGCTGTTGCTGCCAGACTACTGTGGCTATGAGGATCTCTGCTCCAGGAACAGTAGAGTCACTCTGTGGACATGCCAGCGTTAGGGTCAATGCCTCACCGTGTCTGGCACATAGAAGATACTCTGGATGTTGAGTGGTGCATCTGTCCTGTAGTGCAGGGTATAGCGGGGCTTGTCATAAGCCTGGGCGATGTAGCGGTAGAATTCCTCATGCTGCCACTCGCTAATATCCTTGGGATCCAGCGTCCAGAGGGCCTAGAAACAGAAATGGACAAGGCCATTGGGTTTAAAACATGTCTTCCTAACAACTATATGTTGCTGAGCTAGTGAAGTCCATTCCCCTGGACTGGGCTAGATGGGCATGAAGTGGTCTTGGGTGCAGAACCCCAGCCTTATAGTGCTACAGTGGACAGACAGATGAAGGATTCTGGAGCACACACCATCCCCCATGCCCGGACACTGCGTCAGGAGGAACCCATTAGAATGAAAGCAAGTCACCTATGGCTGCAGTGACAAACAGAACACAGGCTATCCACATACGGCACATTACTCAGCCTCAACAAGGAATGGGTACCAACACACTATGATGTGGCTGAATGATGTGAGAAAAGACAGCCACAAAGACCATGTGTGGTGTGACTCCATCCGTGTGAGACAGCCCGAACAGGCAAATCACATAGGAAGCCAAGGTGGCTGCCCAAGGCTTGGTGAGCCTACAGGGATATGACTGGCGGTACACACAGCTGCTTTCTGAGCCAATGAAAATATTCTAGAATATCTTAGGCTGGGATGGTGGCTGCATGACTCTGTGACTATACCAAATACCACTGAGCTTTGCAGACTGGTGGACTGGGGTGTGGCGGGGCTGAGGATCCTGCCTGCACCACAGTTCTCATCTTCCCACACAGAACAATTGGCCTGCAATTCTGGACAGCGTCACCTAGTCTTACACCTGAAATGCATGGACTTGTCTCCATGGCTGACTGAGCCCTCTCAGGTCTCACCTGTAAGGTGTTGATCCGTCTTCCATTCAGGTACAGAGGAAAGCTGACAAAATTACTGTACTTTGTTACCACATCTGGAAGAGACAAAGGAGAAACCACACTGACTCCCCAAAGCTCTCTGCCTGAGCACAGCTGCTGGAAGGGCTCTTCCCTGCTATGCCCATTTCACAGGTACAGAAGCCAGGGTACAGCGTCCTCCTGCATGGTCATATGCTGAGCAGCAACAGAACCTGGGGCAAGAATGAGGCCCAGTCTGCCGTCAGACCATGAAGGTTGGCTGTGGAAATACAGCTTTATGGGCTAGCAGTGGACACTGAGAAGTGCTTGAGAAAAGAAAAACAACAGGTCGGCTCAGCACCTGTGGCTCAAATGGCTAAGGTGCCAGCCACATACACCTAAGCTGGCGGGTTCGAATTCAGCCCAGCCCACGGAACAACAATGACGGCTGCAACCAAAAAATAGCTGGGCGTTGTGGCGGGCACCTGTGGTCCCAGCTACTTGGGAGGCAGAGGCAGGAGACTCGCTTGAGCCCAGGAGTTGGAGGTTGCTGTGGGCTGTGATGCCATGGCACTCTACCCAGGGGGACAGCTTGAGGGTCCGTCTCAAAAAAAAAACAACAGGCCAAGCAATAGGACTATGCCAAAACCACCAAGTTCATTAAAGCCTAAGCCACACAAAGAGAGGGAAAAAGAGAACAAACCAGCTACACCCGCCTCCAAGTTCTACAACTCACACAGCTCAGAACCAGCAGGTCTGTCCTTCACAGACCTAGTGGCCAACTGTAGGCCCACCCTTCTCCTGGGTCACAGGGTGGCTCAGCTCCTCACAGCTCCATCTGTGCACCATCTAGGCAGAATCTAACAGAACACAACAGCAGGCGTCCACCCCACACAAGACGCAGCTCCCACTCACCTCGAACCCGGGCCTCGCTGGCAAACTCTCTGCAGTCAGGTTTGAGGTAGATGATTATTTTTGTTCCAGTTCTAACTCCTGAAGCTTCAGCAATTTCAAACACTCCAGAGCTAAGACATATAAGGGAAGGATAAAACCAGTTCCACACATCGCTGCTTACAAAATCCTGTGTGGCACACTGGTCAGTTTGCATTTAACACAATCAGAGCCCAAACCAATAGGCAGAAAGGTTTCTGAGCTCAGCACAGCCCCTCACACCACTAAATGGATATCAGGACTGCTGACCCCGACTCATGGTGGCAGAGTACCCCTGACCCCCACCCACCCTCCAGGAGAACATCCTGGGCTTGTGTTACCCAAAAACAGGCTCAGGGTGCTAGTGGAGTCTGGTCCAGCTCCAAATGCTTGCCAGATACCTGTGTTGTTTCTGACCTTCTGACAGAGGCCAAATGCCCCAAGAAGAGCAGAAACCACTTCAGAAGCACAAGAGGAGGGGATGTAGCCAATGGGGCCTTGTAAGCACTTAGCTCTGTGCACTCTGAGCACTGCTTTCATAGAGTTAAGTGGAAATCTTGGCTGTAACAGAGAGAAGAACTGAGCCATGCTCCAGCCAGGCCTCCTCTCCTGGCTGTGCTGTAAGATGCACCCAGGAAATCACAATTCAGAAATGAAGTTTTGAGGCTTTCTAAAAATGCTTCAAATTGCAAAGGTGTTCATGCTTCTTAAATGGGTTCTGAAGTGTTTTGGAACCCCCACCTGATCAACTTGTAAGACATGGCTCCAGCACACAATGGGAGACAAATAGGCAACTTCAAGGGAGACATCTCAGCCAGACCATTGGCTCACTCCCCAGGAAATGCCGGTGGGCAGATCCCTCACCTATGAAGCTGAGAGCTGCCATGAGGCCCAACCAGGAAACCATAGGGCCAGGAGGAACCAAAATGAGCTCCCAGAGGGGGCCACACACAGAGCAGAAGCCACCAGGAGAGAGGCCAGTGCTGAGGAACAGGCTCATTTTGGGTTTGGGCCCCACATTCCAGAGCGAGTGATGGTGACCAGCCACATGGGGCCACAGGTACACTACAGATGTTTGAAGCCACAATTAACAGGCTCTCCAAAGTGGGAGAGTCAGATTTCACCAGATTTCACATCAAAAGCCCAGAAAATAGCTTGGTGCCCATAGCTCAGTGAGTATGGCCAGCCACATACCATGGCAGGTTCGAGCCTGGTCCAGGCCTGCTAAAACAACAATGACAACTGCAACCAAAAAATAGCCGGGCATTGTGGTAGACGCCTATAGTCCCAGCCACTTGGGAGGCTGAAGCAAGAGAATCGCTTAAACCCAAGAGTTTGAGGTTGCTATGAGCTGTGATGCCATAGCACTCTACCAAGGGCAACACAGTGAGACTCTGTCTCAAAAAAAAGAAGCCCAGAAAATGCTCATTTATGTTTTCCAAGGAGAGTCTAACTATGCAAACTCAATGCTAAGTGCTGAACTCTAAGCTACAAATGTCCCCAGGGAAAAGGAGAAGGACACTCCTGTGTAAGGCAGGCTTCTTCTCACTCACCCATCTGAAAGCCACCGGTACCCTGGGCTCCCTGGAGCTGCTGAGCAGGAATAGACTTCCACTCTGTCGGCTACCATGAACACTGAGTAGAAACCCACTCCAAACTGGCCGATGATCTTGCTGCTCGCCTCAGCCTGGTTCTGCAGTGCTTCCAAAAAGGCCTGCAGAGGCAAATGAGGGTCAGAGGGAGGCGGCGTCTTCCCCAGAGCTGACATTCACAACTTTCTGTGTGTGTGCTCTTCCCACACACTTCAAGATTTCATTTAACCATTAGAATTTCCCTCCCATTTTGCACATAAATAGCCAAGTCCCACAGAGCAAAAGGGCTTGCCCAAAAACACTGGTGACAGGTCTGTGTTCAATTCCATTCCTAAAGCCCACAATTTCTGCCTGTCTCAGGTAAGTGAAGGCCTGCAGGTCACACCCAAAGGTGGGGAAACAAGTAGCTTGCATAAGCCCCTCAACCTGCAGAAAGGCAAGGCTGAGCTTCTTGGGTGCTACAGACCCTGAGGGTCAGTTGAGGGGAGGGAAGAGGGGACCCTGAAGTACTCTCTACATAAAAGTCTCCCAGAATCATAGCTTTGTGGGAAAAGAGTGCAAACCAAGCACATGCTGCTATATGGGCCACACACACTTAATTATTCTCATTTAATGTTATTGAAGTGCCTAAAATCAAAAGTCAAGGCCAGGCCTGGTGGCGCCTGCCTATAATCTCAATGATTTGGGAGGCAGAGGTGGGAGAATGAATTGAGGCCAGGTGTTTAAGACCAGCCTAAGCAAGAATAAGATCCTGTCTCTACAAAAAGAAAAATTAGCTGAGCCTTGTGGCAGGCACCTATAGTCCCAGCTATTCAGAAGGCCAAGGTGGGAGGCTGGCATTAGCCCAGGAGTTTGAGGCTGCAGTAAGCTATGATGGCACCACTACACTCTAGCCTGGTGACAAAGCAAGACACCAAATCAAAAACAAAATTTTAAAAAAAGGAATTAAATGCACACACCATGGCACAGGAAGGTCTACACTGAGGTAAACATTTTGTATATGCTGGTTCCAACATGGTGACTGCTCACCACAGGTGGCACCGAGCACCTAGTCAAAGCTGGTGCAACTGAGGAACAACATTATGTTTCATTTCATTTTTAATTTTTTTTGAGACAGAGTCTCACTATGTCACTTTCAGTAGAGTGCTGTGGCGTCACAGCTCACAGCAACCTCAAAGTCCTGAGCTTAAGTGATTCTCTTGCCTCGGCCTCCTAGCAGGGACTACAGGCATCTGCCACAACACCCAGCTATTTTTTTTTGTTGCAGTTGTCATTGCTATTTAGCAGGCCCAGGCTGAGTTTGAACTGTCACCCCTGGTGTATGTGGCTGGTGCCCTAACCACTGAGCTATGGGTGCTGAGCCATTTTCATTTAATTATAGTGCATTCACATTACACAGCCACAGGTAGCCAGAGGCTCCTGCATGGGATAGCACAGACTATCCTTGGTATAAATACAACAAAAAACTTAATGAGTGGGGGGAGTCACAGTTATGGTTGTTTTTTAAAAGTAGAAATTTCTGTGACTCACTTTGGATCAACATTTGAACTATTAATGAGCACTTGGTACCAAGTGCCACATAGGGACCATGCAGGCTACCAAAGGTCAAAGAGAAATGCACCATTAGCAAGGAGTGGCACAAGGCAGCCAAGGGCCACGGGCCTTCATCCTAGGCCAGCAGACACCCCAAGGGAGGAAACCTCAGCCATCCACACATCTTCCCATCATAGGCTGCAAAGTCAGAGCAGCAGCTGGATAACACACCTACATGCTGGCTTGTCCCTACACAGAGACACCTGGTAAGAACCACCAAACCCAGGCGACACCTGTGGCTCAGTGGATAGGGTGCTGGCCCCATATATCAAGGGTGGTAGGTTTCAACCCAGTCCTGGTCAAACTGCAATGAAAAAATAGTCGGGTGTTTTGGCAGGCGCCTATAGTCCTAGCTACTAGGAGGCTGAGGCAAGATAATTACCTAAGCCCAGGAGTTGTGAGCTATGACGCCATAGCATTCTACCAAAGGCGATAAAGTGAGACTCTGTCTCTAAATTTAAAAAAAACAAAACAAACAAACAAAAAAACCCCACCAAACCCATATACATGCTGACAGAGGAGCAGACTCATCTCTGCTGCCCCTCTCTGGCCAAGCCCACTTAGCTCAGGGACTCACTGGGGAAGGAATTTGCAGAGAGAAACATCAGAAGGCAGAATGGCACATTCTGGATTAAGATGGAAAACCTCTGGCTATGGGCAGAATCAATTCCTTTACCCATAAGATGAAAATATTAACACAACTACCTCATAGGTCCCCATGAAAATAAAATGAAACATAGTTGATCTTCCATAATCTCAGGTTTCACATCTGCAGATTTAACCGGGGATTGAAAATACTCAGGAAAAATAAAAAATAAATACAATGTAAAAAATACAAGGTCAGGGCGGCACCTGTGTCTCAAAAGGGTAGGGCGCCAGCAGGAGGTGGCGGGTTTAAACCCAGCCCCAGCCAAAAAAAATATATAAGGTCAGGTGGGGAATGGTGGCTCACACCTGTAATCCTAGTACTCTAGGAGGCTGAGGCGAGTGGATTGCTTGAATCCATGAGTTTGAGACCAGCCTGAGCAAAAGCAAGACCTGGTTTCTACTAAAAATAGAAAAACTGAGGCAAGAGGACTGCTTGAGCCTAAGCTGGAGGTTGCTATGAGCTATGACACCACAGCACTCTACCCAGGGCAATAGCTTGAGACTCTGTCTCAAAAAAAAAAAAAAGGGCAGACAATTAAGTTCACAACCTCATCCTAGAAAAAGTGTGACATATCTCTGCTAAATATCACTATGGTCACCTTCAAAGTACTCCCCTTGGGTAGCTACCTAGTCTACCCTTCAAAGCCATTTTGGAGCTCTTTTTGTGGAATGGCCACTAGAACTGTCATTGTAAGAGGCCTGACAATTAAGTTTGCAAACTCATCCTAGAAAAAGTGCTTTGAACAGTAGGTTAGGCACTGCCATCGGTGCCTAGCTTCCCAAGGGGAGGACCTCAATGGTGATATTTAACAACGAAATATGTAGCACTTTTTCTAGGACGAATCTACATACTTAACTGTCTCACCTTATATAGTATACTAACTATTTCATAGCATTTACACTATATTAGGTATTACAAGTAATCTAGAGATGATTTAAAGTATACAGGAGGATGTGCATATAAAATACTACCCCATTTTATACCAGGGACTTGAGGGCATCCTCAGATTTGGGTATCTGTGGGAGGTCCTAGAACTAAAACCCCACCCATCCTCCATACTGCAGGATGACTGCAATGTGAAAAGTGTTCCCATAGTGCTTGCCACATGGCATACACCTGATAATATTCTTTTTTTTTTAAGAGACAGAGTCTCACTTTATTGCCCTCAGTAGAGTGCCGTCACGTCACAGCTCACAGCAACTTCCAACTCCTGGGCTTAGGCAATTCTCTTGCCTCAGCCTCCCGAACAGCTGGGACTATAGGCGCCCACCACAATGCCTGACTATTTTTTGTTGTTGTTGAAGTTTGGCCAGGGTCAGGTTTGAACCCGCCACCCTTGGTATATGGGGTTGGCGCCCTACCCACTGAGCCATAGGCGCTGCCCAAAATTCTTATTTAATATGGCACATAGGGCCACCCTTACAGCAGGAATCCTTGCACACCAATAGACAAGCAAGGTGGGGAGACTTGTGCTTACCTTTGACCCTGATCTGGCAATTGTCCCCAGGTTGGATACAAGCTCTTCATGTGTCATCCCAATGCCAGTGTCCTGAGGAGAGAGACACTCTAAGTGCTAGATGAACAGCACTGGGGGAGCTGGGTAAGGTAAAGAGGCATCAAATGGCATCAACAACGCTGGCTGGACAGGGCCCAATGCAAAGTGAGACCACATGCTCACCAAAAAAGATTAACTATAGTCACATCTCTCCAGCCTCACCAGAGAAAATGAGAAGGAGTAGCAGAGCAGAAATTTTCTTAAATTTTTAAAACCATCCTGAGAAGAACCTACTAAGTTAGCACTTGAAGGCAAAGGATCAACTCTTCTGTCACTACAATTTTGTCTTGTCAACACCTTCTCCTTGGTTTTCTTTAGGAAGCTCTGCAGACAAAGCAGAACAATCTATGCTACATAGGTCCATAGCCAAGGAGCCTGGCCCAGGTGCACAGTAGGCCGTATCACCTGGGTATGACACTCTGGGATGTTCTCACAACCACAGAATCGCCTAACACTATTCTCAGAAAGAAGGTATCTCTATCGTTCAGCAACATATAACTATATTTTGAAAGCAGACAGGAAGAACACAGGAAAAGTCATAGTGGAAATGGTGGGGAGGGGCTCTGTTGCTACAGGGTGAACCATGACTTAGGAGGCCTCCAAATGCCAAGAGGGTACACAATGGAGTGCCTGCTGCAAGGGCTGGTGGCTCTGTGTGTCAGACAGGAGACAGGCTTGTCTATAGCAGACACATGTTATCATGTGCTCTAATACTTGACGATACAGCCTCAGCAGGTAAACTAAGCTCCCACAGTACAGGCAGGAAGCAAAATGAAAAAGGTTTATAACCATGCCCATGACTCAGGAAATGTAGACCATAAACAGAGTGGCCCTCATCACACACACACTTCTCTGGCTGAAAGGACAACTCTGGTGACAGTAAGTATAGGTGAGGATGGACAGGATGAGAGTGTGGCCTCACAGTCTTGGAGAGCATTCCCATCACCCAACAAACTTGAACCTGACCAAACTCTACCACCTAGTAACTCTACTCTTAGGTATGAGTCCAAAAGAAATTCCTACACTTGAATATAAGAAACTTACCAAAGAACTTATTGCAATATAACTTGTAATTGTAGAAGTAGAAATGATCCAAATGTGGAGACTAGATAAAGTATGGCATATTTATATGATGGAATACTATATAATAATCCAAACTGCAATCACTGAACAAGAGAAGCAGACCATAGGAAAACACATTCTCTATGATCCCTTCATTGTAACAGGCAAAATGGGCTGGGATGCCGTGGCTTATAGCTGTAATCCTAGCACTCTGAGAGGCTGAGGCCAGTGGATTGCTTGAGCTCAAGAGTTTGAGACAAGTCTGAGGGAAAGCAAAATGCCATCTTTATTAAAAATCGAAAAACTACCTGGATATTGCTGAGGGCACCTATAATCCCAGCTACTTCGGAAGGCTGAGGCAAGAGGATCTCTCGAACCCAAAAGTTTGAAGTTGCTATGAGCTATGGTGATGCCACAGCACTCTAGCCAGTGCTGGTCTAATCTGACAGAGTAAGACTGTGTCTTAAAAAAGGAAAAGAAGGTGGGTTGGCACCTGTAGCACAGTGGTTATGGCGCCAGCCATATGCACAAAAGCTGGCAGGTTCAAGCCCAGCCCAGGTCAGCTAAACAACAATGACAATTGCAACAACAGCAACAAAATAACTCGGTGTTGTGGCAGGCACCTATAGTCCCAGCTGCTTGGGAGGCTGAGGCAAGAGAATCGCTTAAACCCAAGAGTTTGAGTCTGCTGTGAGCTATGATGCCATGGCACTCTACCGAGGGTGATATGGTGAGACTCTGTCTCAAACAAACAAAAAAAAGGTTCAGCATCTGTAGCTCAGTGAGTAGGGCACCGGCCACATAGACTGAGGCTGGTAAGTTCGAGCCCAGCCTGGACCTGCTGAATAATAAAGACAACTGCAACCAAAAAATAGCTGGGTGTTGTGGCAGGCGCCTGTAGTCCTAAGCTACCTGGAAGGCTAAGGCAGGAAAATTGCTTAAGCCCAAGAGTTTGAGGTTGCTGTAAGCTGTGATGCTACAGCACTCTACCAAGGGCGATATAGTGAGATTCTGCCTCAAAAATAAATAAATAAATAAATAAATAAAAAGAAAAAAAGAGAAAAAAAAGCTGTAGATAAGAATAACATATCAGGTCATACACAGTGGCTCATGCCTGTAATGCTAGCACTCTGGGAGGCCAAGGCAGGTGAACTGCCTGAGCTCACAAGTTTGAGGCCAGCCTGAGCCAGAATGAGACCTTGTCCCTAAAAATAGAAGGGTGTTGTGGGGGGCCACCTGTAGTCCCAGCTACTCAGGAGACTGAGACAAGAGAATCACTTGAGCCCAAGAGTTTGAGATTGCTGGGAGCTATGATGCCGCGGCACTCTACCAAGGGAGACAAAGTGAGACTGCCTCAAAAAAATAAAATAAACAAATAACATATCAATATTGGTTAATTAATTGTAACAAATGGGCTGTACTGCTGTCAGGTGTTAGAAACAGTGGAAACTGAGTGCTTATGGTGTATTAGAATTCTTTGTACAATCTGCTCAAATTTTCTGGAAATCTAGAACAGTTCTTTTTTTTGAAACAGAGTCCCAATATGTCACCCTCAGTAGAGTGCTATTGTGTCACAGGTCACAGCTACCTCAAACTCTTGGGCTTAAGCGATTCTCTTGCCTCGGCCTCCCAAGTAGCTGGGACTACAGGCGCCTGCTACGATGCCCAGGTATTTTTGGTTGTAGTTGTCATTATTGTTTAGCTGGCCCAGGCCGGGTTCAAACGTGCCACACTTGGTGCATGTGGCTGGTGCTGTAACCACTGTACCATAGACGCTGAGCCTTTTTTTAAAGAAGACAAAAACAAACAAAAATCCTTCTTATAACATAATCCCAGAAAGTACTTGCACAGAAAGACAAGCCTCTCTGCTCAGGGACCACAAGTCATGTCCCCACTGCTCCTACCCCTCAACACATCCATCTATCGTCCACTTCAAGGGCCCCAGGGCTGTAAATGGCAAGAAGTACAAGAGGACCCTTCACGCACCCCTGTGTCCCCCTCCCTGCCACAAGCAAGCTTAAGCAGAGAAGGAGAAAAACACATGTCCCTTCCAATCCTGGTGATGAACACCTTGCACACATTAAAGTAGCTCAGCCTGGATTCCAATTCTACCCCAAGAGGGAATACATAAAGCTGAGACCCCACAAGAGCCTTCCTTTAACTTTAAAGGTGTTGGTTCACTCACTCACACATGCGCTCATTCATCTGGCATAGCCTTAGGAACAAGCCAGCATTTCAAAAAAGGAGGCTCAGACCCCACCCAAGCCTGTCCCACATATCTGCAGAGATGCTGGCCCTGTAATTACTCCTGAGATCCTGGGACAGCAGGTCCTCAGGCAGCTGTCTCAGGAACACAAAGTCTCTCAGGGTCACTGCCTCATGAACCCCCCTTTGCCTTTCTAAACTCTTTGACCTTAAAATTGGTAGCATTCATAAGGATAGAACAGTAACCACAAATGCTGCCTCATCTGCATTACTGAGGGGGAAGCACAGTTTAAAAATACAAAACGAGTACATTAAAAATATGTTTAGCTATGTTAATAAATGCACACATCAAAGCTTACAGGGACATGTGCTAAAATGTTACTAGCAGTTATCTTTGGATAATGGGGTGATTTTAATTTTCTTCTTTTCTGTTTACCTATGCTTTCCAAATTTTCTATAATGAACGAGTGCTATTTTAACAGTAAATTAAAACAAGTCATCCTAACAGTAAAGACAGCATGTCAGTGGGAACCTAGAGACATAACTAGAAGGCAGGTGTCGCCTCCTTCATGGCCTGGTGTGCAACACACCTGAACACTAAAGGGAGGTACCTGGATCACAATGGTGCCTTTCTCAGAGTCGGTCTGCAAGTGAATCTCCATTTCTGGCAGTGTTTGGCCATCAGACACCAGCTTATGACGCAGTTTTTCCAAAGCATCGCTAGCATTGGATATCAGCTCACGTATAAACACCTACAGGAATAGAAATGAGAGGGATGGAGGACAAAGGATCCTAACTCTGCATTTTCAACAACTGTTAAAAGTCCAAGAATTGCCCTAGAAGATTCAGTTCTCTAAAAATACAGGTCTTTTGCTTTAGTCAAAGTCACTAAAGGCAGATGGCTTTTCCTGACATAGCTTTGCCTAGTAAACTGACACCTGCTAATCTTTCCATCCAGGTTGCTTAGTCAAGCCTCAAGTTAACTCAAACTTAATAAGAACCTCACCAGGGACCCACCATTCCTTTCTCAACTCCTGCACAAGGATAACACCACATAGCAGACATCTGTTTCTCCCACTCCATGGGAAAAGATTCACCGGCTTCATTTCACCTGGCAGGAACCAGCAAACACCAGACCTACCGTACCATGGAGAAAAAAAGGCCACAGGGCCCAACCCCAACAGTCCTCTCAGGATCTGAAAAGCACCCTGACTTCAAACAGAGCTTCTATTTAAAGTAAGTGACCACAACAATGTGAGAGTAAATGGGGTGACCTGAACAGAAGCTGGAAGTCATTGGGATCCAGGAATATAGCACTTAACATTACAAGACCTGGAAATACAGCAGACCCTCCATAGCTGACCACCGCTCCACAATGACCATCTTCTTAAGTTGACCTCATTTTCTTAAACCAGACATGTACCACATGTATGTTTCAGTACAAAAGGCATAGTTTCTTATGTGAATCCTCCATATGTCGATCAATTTGTTACAGTCCTTTGGGTGGTCAACATACAGAAGTTCTACTATATTTTCTGAAAAGTTCCTTTGAACTTCCTAAGATTGTACTTTACCCTTCTTCCAAACTCTTTGCATCCTAACAATAATTAGCATGTAAACAATGATGGTCTCCAGTTTTTCCATGTCCTATCACCTCTGAGTTTTACCTCAAAAAGCTCCATGCAACTCTACCCTACTCATACAGGACCCAGGAACCTTCTTCCTCCAACCACCGATGCTCTCTTAACTCAACTTTAAAGCCACCGTGGTCACCCAGGTAAAGGGCACAATAGCACAGGGGCCCGCAGTACTCTGACAGCTCTGCAGAAATAGATACCAGTGGAGCCCCCATGCCAGTATTTGGGGACTGCCACAATTATTGGCAAAATTCAATTAATTCCTATAGTTCATCTGACCCAAAGAATCATCTGGATACACTTACCCCAAAACCCAAAACAGATTTTGGTAAAAAATACTCTTACAGATAGCTTAAGATGACAACCTGTCCCAAGTTTAATGCATTCTTACAGCTAATATATTGTCTGACATTTCTCCAGAATGGTATAAAATTAGTTTTGCTTAAATCTTGCCAGGACCAGGAGTAATTAACAGGTAGCATACCTCTTTTTCTGAGTATAAGGAACGGGCAACAATGTCCAAAAGCTTCTTTGTCTCAGCCTGGAACTCATGTTTAGAAATAGAACCTAGTAATGAATCACAGACAGAACCAATAAAATTTAATTTCTATTTCTGTGGAAGAATATGCGTAACATTCAAAAGATAAGATTACGTGCTTTAAACATTTTTTATAAGAATGAACAAAAAGAAAAGAAGAGGACAGAAAGAAAATATTTTGGGTAAGGAGGTCTTTGAGATAGAAAAATTCAGGGTGCTCCTGTCTCTGCAAAAAGAGGTGTACGTGAACAAATCCTCATGCTGCTAAGGCCAAACACACCCTGGGTTACCCCTAGTGGAATGTGAGGGTGGATTTCCCTAAGTACTGGATCGTGAGAATTGAGCTGGCTCTAACTAGACCCTGGATTATGGTCTTTAAAAACCAGTTACAAAATTAATTATTCAAAAAGTAAAATGAGGGGCGGTGCCTGTGGCTCCAAGGAGTAGGGCACCAGCCCCATATGCCGGAGGTAGCAGCTTTAAACCCAACCCCAGCCAAAAACTGCAAAAAAAAAGGAAAAAATTTAAATGAAAAGAAAACTTCACTTCTTCTCTTAACTCAACTTTAAAGATTCTATTCTTGGTGGAGCCTGTGGCTCAATAGGCTGAGGCGCCAGCCACGTACACCTAAGGTGGCGGGTTCGAATCCCCAGCCCGGGCCCGCCAAACAACAATGATGGCTGCAACCAAAAAATGGCCGGGCGTTGTGGCGGGCGCCTGTGGTCCCAGCTACTTGGGAGGCGGAGGCAAGAGACTCACTTGAGCCCAGGATTTGGAGGTTGCTATGAGCTGTGATGCCATAGCACTCTACCCAGGGGAATAGCTTGAGGCTCCGTCTCAAAAAAAAAAAAAAAAAAAAAAAAAAAGAAAAAGAAAAAAGATGCATTTTGAAGGTGATACCAATAGGAATAGCTATGGGATTGGATTTGGTCATGGGGGTCTGAGAAAAAAGTCTGCGCAACCAGGTGAATAGAAACACTATTTACTGAAATGAGTGAAACTTGAGGAGGAACAAATCCTGAGGGGTAAGAGTTAGGTTGTTGAGATGCCAAATTTGAGACAATTGCTTCATTACCAAGTGAAGAACCCAAACAGGCCATGGGATGTGGAGGCTGGAGCGGAGGGCAGGTCAGGGATGAGATGGAAATTTGGGAGCCATAGCGTGTAAGTGGTAGAGAAAGTCATGGGCTGAAAGAAGTCACTTAGGAAGTGACATGCCTAGAGACAATGCTGAGCACTCCTGCTGAGAGAGAAAATGAAGGTGAGGAGAATTCAGCCAAGGCTACAGAGGCAAGACCCCGGAAGGAGGTCAGTGACAATCTGAAGGTCACAACCAGGAGAGGAGAGGGTTTCTGCAGGAAGGAAGGTGTGATCAGCTGTGACTCCTACAGTCAACGTGGATGAGGACTATGATCAGTTGAACTTTGGATCTGGCAACACGTGTTTTTCAAAGGGCATAAAAGCCTGATTGGAAGGCAAATAGGAGGAGAGGAAGTAGAGGCAGGGAGAAGAGTCAGATCTTGCACTTTTCTGGGAAGAGAAGCAGAGAAATCAGGCAGAAGCTGGAGGTGATGGGGGATCAAGGGAGGAAGTTTTTGTAAATGGGAGATATTGCATCATATTTGTTTGCTGATGGGAATGAGTCAGGGGAATAGAAAAAATGATGTTGTAAGAGAGTTGAAACAAATCCCAGAGCAAATAAAGACCTGGGATGATACTGTGTGGCAAAACTCTTGGACCCCAGGGTGTGAGCCCCCCACTCTTCCCCATCTGCTTCATTCACACCTGGACTGCACAAAACGATTGGCAAGGGTTGGAGATCTAGAGCAGGTAGATGGCTGCAACAGGCGATGCATGCACCCAAATGTACAAATTTCTCTTGTAAATTACTTTATTATAGCATGCTATCTAGCAACAGGATTTTAGATTTCGTTCTTGTTTATGTTCTTCAATCTGTGCCTTAAAAAAAACAGATCTAAAGCAGCAGGAAAAAGACTGAATTGGACCAGAGTGGGATGGATAACCTGGGTTTTAACAGCGACACCTAGTGGCAGTGAGTTGCACTAGCTGAAAAAAATTGAATTCCTGACAGAGCCAGTTTTCCATTTTTTCCGCTCCTCAGGTGACAGAGACTGACCCTCTTGTAGGGGATAAACATCCCTAATGGTTCTTGGAGCCATTTTTGAGGAGAAAGAGATAGGAAAACCATTTTCCTAGTGGGTTGGATGGCAACCCAGAGTCAAAATTTGAGTAATAACAATACAATGTTTATTCTTCAAATTTACTCTGCTGATAATTTGGAGGATTGGGTTCTCTCTGACCTGAATTTTCTGCGGAGCAACTTGTGCTGTTACATACCACTGTTTTGCAGTATAAATTCAGACGAAGATCAGGACAGACTCTGGCCAACAGAGAATCTCACATTAAGGCTTTGAACAACAGGAAAAGGGCAGTAGCAGATGTTCAGTTCCAGTGATTTCGGCTGACTCTTATTTATAGTTCCTCCAAGGCCCAGAAAGAAGCACCACAGTCAATTTGAAAGGCACCTTTAAATTTCATCTTTTCTGTCAATAGCCTGATGCTACCAATTGTCCTCCCAAATCCATAATTCCCCAGATGCAACAACTCATACAATCCCATTAATGTCAGGGGCACATCATATTCTCAGTGTTTATTTATTTATTTATTGAGACAGTCTCATTTTGTCACCCTCGGATAGAGTGTTGTGGCATCATAGCTCACAGAAACCTCAAACTCTTGGGCTCAAGTGATTCTCTTGCCTCAACCTCCTAAGTAGCTGGGACTACAGGCCCCCACTACTACGCCTGGCTATTTTTAGAGACGGGTTCTTGCTCTTGCTCAGGCTGGTCTCCAGCTTGTGAGCTCAAGCCTTCCGCCCCCCTCCATCTCTCAGAGTGCTAGGATTATAGGCATGAGCCACCATGCCTGGCTCTCAGTATTTATTTATTTTTAAATGAAAAGAATAAACTGTACAAATAGATGAAAGCATCCAAAATAACAAAGGGGAAACTCACACAGCTGAAAAAATGTTTCTGCCCTGATTTATTAACTACGATATCATAGATGGTCCTTTACATATGGGAATACTACAGGGATGAGAGGATAAATTAAATTCACCGGGTGGACTTGCAGATCGATTTCCCAGTTGGATTCTGATGCAAATAGAACATGAATCAAGGTCCCGGGAACCATTGAGGTTTGCCCTAGCCTGGACTTTTAAGTTCTTTGTGAAATCATAATTCTTTCCATCCTATTCCAACCTGGTATGTATTTTTATATTAGCTTTATTCTTGGCTTGGTGTAATGGGTAGGGAAAAATTTGTGCTTCATAGGAAATTGTGCATTGTCTGAAATCTACAGGGTACTCTTCTGTGGGTTATCTGATTATGATTATATGGAAGCATTTTTATACTCTGAAAATTATAGATTACTGATAGCAATGAAAAATAATTCTTATCTATAGGCATGTGAATTCTGTCCTGTCTAGTTTAATTGACTTCTTTCTTCTGCAGAGGAAGAGGCTAGTTTTGCTTCCATTTACTCACTCATTTCAAAATTTCTGATCCGTAAATTTGTTTGTCAACTTCCCCTTTAAACTGGTTGAAAGACCTCCACAGTTTCCTCTGTAATAGTATCTTTAATACACATTTCATTTTACATCTGTATTTATGTTGTGACTCTATCCTATTTCAAAAATTATCTTTTGAAAGTGGTCATTTTTTAAATCAAAATAATTCTTTTTAAAATTATCTTCTTGAAATTATCATTATTTTGGTATTTTTTTTTTTTTTGAGAGGGAGCCTCAAGCTATCCCCCTGGGTAGAGTGCCATGGCATCACAGCTCATAGCAACCTCCAACTCCTGGGCTCAAGCAAGTCTCCTGCCTCTGCCTCCCAAGTAGCTGGGACCACAGGTGCCCGCCACAACGCCCAGCCAT
>CAUYQV010035246.1:0-34126 GCA_963574575.1 Galagoides demidoff | reverse complement strand
CTGAGTTACTTTATCTTCTACAAATAAATGTTCCTTTTATTTTTCTGCATTTGAGTTAATTTTCTATGATTACCTCCAAGTAGAAAATACATAAAAATTCAATTCTTAAAGCTTTTTTTGTTTGTTTTTTGTTTTTTTGAGGGTAACTTTTATAGAAAAATCTGCTTCAAAGTGGTCCCAAGCAATTCAAACCCACATTGTTCAAGAGTCAACTGTGTATGTGACAGTTTATGCCATGTGATTTAAAATAGGCCTCCAACAACCACCACCATGCTGGTTTACATAAATACACAGAATAAATTCAAGCAGCCCAAGGGCCATGTGATTTAAATAAAATGGCGCCCTTAAGGCCGAGAACCATTGGTAATCAAAGTCCACCTTGTTTCTAAGCACTGCACATGAGGGGGGTAAGACATTTTAAAACAGGATTAACTACATTATTTGTAGTACTCAGTGCAAAATGAAAGTTCATGACCCCTTGTTCAAAAATTATTCATTTCAAGACAGAGACAACAAAGCATTAAATCAAATGTGGGGACTTGATGCCCATAGCTCAGTGGGTAGGGCACCAGCCACATACACCGAAGCTGGCAGGTTCAAGCCCAGCCCCAGCCTGCTAAACAACAATGACAACTGCAACCAAAAAATAGCTGGGCGATGTGGCGGGCACCTGTAGTCCCAGCTACTTGGGAGGCTGAGGCAAGAGAATTGCTTAAGCCCAAGAGTTTGAGGTTGCTGTGAGCTGTGACACTACCACACTCTATCTAGGGTGATGTAATGAGACTCTGTCTCTAAATAAATAAATAAATAATAAAATAAATCAAATGTGGGATCCCTCTAAGCCTGGGGTCCTCTGCAACTGTACTGGTCTCAAATCTATGAAGCTGGTCCTGCTTTTAAAATTTCTAAGAGTCTTTAAGACTTGTTGAAGACAGAAAGGCCAATGCAGGGTTGAATAATAACAATAACTACCAAGATTATGCTTGTTCCAGTTTTTAATCTTTCGAGTTCTACTACATATTTCTCCATAGATTATAAAATTTGCCTTTAGAATTCCCCTAGCTACCAATTCCTTTGTCTCATTTTCTTCCTTTTTTTTTTTTTTTAAAGACAGAGTCTCACTTTGTACCCCTCAGTAGAGTGCTGTGGCATCACAGCTCACAGCAACCTCTAGCTTTTGGGCTTAGGCAATTCTCTTGCCTCAGCCTCCTGAGTGGCTGGGACTACGGGTACCCACCACAACGCCTGGCTATTTTTTTGTTGCAGTTTGGCCAGGGCTTTAGGATTATTCCCCAAGCTACCAATTCCTTTGTCTCATTTTCTCATTTTCTTTTCTTTTTTTTTTTTTTTGAGCCAGAACCTCAAGCTATCCCCCTGGGTAGAGTGCCATGGCATCCCAGCTCATAGCAACCTCCAACTCCTGGGCTCAAGTGAGTCTCCTGCCTCCGCCTCCCAAATAGCTGGGACCACAGGCGCCCGCCACCACGCCCAGCCATTTTTTTTTTTGGTTGCAGCCATCATTGTTGTTTGGTGGGCTGGGCTGGGGATTCGAACCCGCCACCTTAGGTGTATGTGGCTGGTGCCTTAGCCGATTGAGCCACAGGCGCCGAGCCTCTTTTTTTTTTTTTAATTAGCTAGGGGAATCACTGAGCCACAGGCACTGCCCTGTCTCACTTTCTTTATGGCCAAACTTCTTAGATGACTGGGTTACAAATGCTATCTCAACTTTTATTCTGAATAGATATTCATCTACATTTTTAAATGGAATTTTATACCCCATAAATTCACCAAATCTTTTGAGTAGGGTCATTTGTATGGGATATGGATATTTCTTTTTTTTTTTAACTTTTTTTCTTTTATGTTAAAATGAGGTTATATAATTACACAAACAATTAGGTTACATAATTTACACAGGAAAGGTTAAAATCAGATTTGAAACTGTGTCCTACACCCAGGGAATGTGCCATATATCCATGCATTATGCCCATTGATGAGAAGCTACTGAACCCCTCTCCTTCCCCCTTCAGGAACTTGAGATTTTTCTCTTGTATAGGTCTGTGATTGTTAATCTCCTAGTTTCAAATTGGTATTTAGTACACACAATGTTTGTTTTTCAAATCTTTTTATACTTAGGAGAATGTTCTCCAAATCCTTCCCGGTTGTTAAAAGGATGAAAAATTTCCATATATTTTTATGGCTGAATAGTACTTCCTGGCATACATATACCACAGTTTATTAACCCATTTGTGTGTTCATGGGCACTTGGGTTGTTTTCACATTTTTGTGATTGTGAACTGAGCTGCTGTGAACATTCAAGTGCAAATGCCCCTGTGGTAAAATGTCTGTTTTCATTTGGGTCAATGCCTCCTAATGGGATTGCAGAGTCAAATGCAAGGTCTACTTTTAGTTCTTTGAGGACTCTCCCTACTCCTTTCCATAGAGGCTGAACTAGTTTGTAGTATCATCAACAGTGCATGAATGTTCCTATCTCTCTGCACTCACACCAGCAACTTGCTTTGTGACCTTGCAATGTGAGCTATTCTCACGGGGGTTTGGTGGTATCTCAAAGTGGTTTTGATTTGCATTTCTCTGATAATTGGGGATGATGAGCATTTTTCATGTATTTATTGGCCATTCTTCTGTGCTTGTGAGAAAAGTTTCTATTCATGTCTCTTGCCCAGTTTAATGGGTTGTTTGCTCTTTTCTTGTTGATACACTTGCATTCGTTGTAGAATCTAGTGATTAGTCCTTTGTCGGATTTGTAGCATGCAAATAATATCTTCTCCCATTCCGAAGGTTGTCTGTTTGCTTGTGGATTATGCAAAACATTTTTAACGTGATCAGGTCCCATTTATGTATTTTTGCTGCTGCTGCTGCAATTGCTGAGGAGTCTTCTTTACAAATTCTTTCCCTGAGCCAATAAGATCAAGAGTTTTTCCTACATTGTCTTCTAGGGTTTTTATAGTTTTGTGTCTTAGATTTCATGAGTTAATTTTTGTAATCCCCAAGAGGTGTGGGCCCAGTTTCATTCTCTTACATTTGGTTAACCAGTTCTCAGATAAGGGTAGTTCTAACTACAAGTTACATATAATCTGGCCCACAGTGGCCTCAATAAGTAAGAGTTTATTAATTTTTCTTACATTCTAAGAGGTCTGGAAATAGACACTAGTGATTATTGGTTCAGCAAATCGACGATGTCAAAGCCAACATTATGCTTTTTTAGCATGTGGTCATAGATGTCCCCCACCCCTACCTTGCCCCACTTCTTGAATCAAGGCTGGAAGAAAGGAGGAAAGGTAATGCCAGTTACTAGAGCTATGAAACCATGACAAAGCTAAGTGACACAAAACAACCGTATTGTTATGTTCACATATTTTGAGGCACAGGAATTTGTGTGGAGCACAATGTGGAGAGGTTGTCTCTGCTTGACAGTGTCTGAAGACTTCAAAGTTGAGTGTGTCTCAAGGTCTGGGGGCTGCAGTCATTGACACATGTTCTCACTCACATGCATGGTAGCTGATGTAGACTGTTGGCTGCGACTTTTAATGGGCTGTGACATAGAAGATCTATTCATGGCCTCTCCCTCTGGTCTCTTGGCATGGGCTAGTTGGGCTTCCTCATGGTATGGCTGCTAGCTTCCAGAAGCAAGAATCCCAAAAGAACATGGTGGACATGCATAGCATTGTTATATATAGCCTTAGCTGTCACATACTTCCTTGTACTTTACTGGCAAAGACAACCATAAAGCTCACTCCAGGATCAAGGAAAGAAAAAGAAAGGTGTTGACATCATCTCCTAAGGGAAGGAGATTTAAGATCACACTGTAACAAGAGCACATGAGGGTGGGAGATCTTGCTATAGCCATCTCTTAAAAATACAAACTGCTATAAGAAA
This sequence comes from Galagoides demidoff, assembly GCA_963574575.1. Lineage (NCBI taxonomy): Eukaryota > Metazoa > Chordata > Mammalia > Primates > Galagidae > Galagoides > Galagoides demidoff. Next base: position 30,232 of record CAUYQV010035246.1, on the reverse strand, counting down.
TAGACACTGTTCCCAGAAACCACCCAGCAAATGTATTCTTATATTTCATTGAACACACCTATGTCATATGCATCCTTAGTTGCTGAGAATGATGAGGAAGAGAACGCAGCATTTGACTTCCTAATCTATTTGATGGGAGATGGTATGGGGAAGGGAAAAGAATGATTGTTAGGCCACAATGAGCAAAGTCTGCCACACTCCCTCCTCTTGGCTGTTTGTTCTCCAACTATGCCTCTATTTAGCTTCTATAAAATTTTATGGCATTATTTATTTGTTCCTTTCTGCTAGATTCTAAACAGGGACTGTGAGCTATTTGTCTTAGCACCTCCAAGGTCTGTTGCTATATCTTGCATAGAGGAATATTTAATAAAACATTTATTGAATAGATAACAGGTCATGTGCTAGAATTTTCTGAGTGGAATAGCTTCTGCTCTTAGATGTTTTAGGGTCTAAGATTACACTTAATTTTAATGGAAAAACAGACAGAAGTCCACCTCTAATACTCTCAATGGCTAAATTGCCTGGTGATTTGTAGAGAGCAAAGGTCTAAAAGATGCTTTTGAATGATAACAAGTTCCTTCATTTAGATGAAGTGGCTTTATTAACATGATCCTGGTTTTATTAACATCATCCTATTTGTTCCTCATAACCACCCTGAACTGGTGTTTGGAATAAATTTTCACTGGAAAAGAAAAATAAAAGCAACCCAAACAATAAAAACAAACAAAAAAAGAAAACAAGAAAAAAATAGGAAAATGATATTTGTTTGAAAGACAAGAGAAAAATGTAAAAGTAAAAATAGGGAAAAGTTCAGAAGAGCTGATATTATCATTCTCATTTTGTGAAAATCACAAAGCCTTGGGTTAAGTGGCTTGTTCAAGCTGATACGTAAAGGGAAAGCATGATGATCACTTTCTAAATTAGCCACACGTACAGTTTATGTCTGGAAGTCTACGTGATGCAATCAGAGCTGTTAGCGTCTGGATGTAGTCTAATTGTGGGTGCTGTTTCTGAAAATAACCATGAGGTTTGAAATTACAAGTTTATACACACATTGTATACATAGGCGTTAGGATACACACCCACACACATATATACACATACACACATATAAATCTAGTACCATTTACCTTGAAGTTATGTGATGGGATTATGTGAAATGATATTCTAGAGAAATTGCTATTATTTTCCTCCAACATAATTTTTTCAAAAGTTAGAGTGGAGGGATGTCTGTTTAAAAAGTTTGGTTTTGGTTTTGGTTTTCTTTACTTTTTTTTTTTTTCTTTTTATTAGACAGAGGCTTACTCTGTTGCCTAGGCTAGAATGCCATGGCGTCCCCCTAGCTCACAACAACCTCAAACTCCTGGTTCAAATGATCCTCCTGCCTCAGCCTCCCAAGTAGTTGGGACTACAGGCGTGGGCCACTGCATCTGGCTAGTTTTTCTATTTTTAGTAAAGATGAGGTCTCACTCTTGCTCAGGCTGATTTTAAACTCCTGAGCTCAAGGGATCCTCTTGCCTTCACCTCCCAGAGTGCTAGGATTACAGGCATGAGTCCTTGCACCTGGCACCAGTTTTATCTAACTCTTAAGTGCCTGCCTTGGAGCCTTGGTAGTGACCGAGATACATAAGAACATTAGTCTCTCTCCTGAGAAGCAGAAAAGAGGCCAGGTATAGTGGCTCACACCTATAATCCTAGCACTTTGGGAGGCTGAGGTGGCAGGAATGCTTAAGGTCAGGAGTTGGAAACCAGAGACCCTGTTTCTATAAAAAATAGAAAAATTAGCTGGGTATGGGAGCACGTGCCTGTAGTCCCAGCTACTTGGGTTGAGGGTGCCTGGGACAAGAGGATCATTGAGCTCAGAAGTTTGAGGTTGCTGTGAACTATGACCATGACACTGCACTCTAGGCTGGGGGGCATAGTAAACCCTTTCACAAAAGAAAAAAAGTTTTTCCAGTGCCATAGGTGGTAGGAAAAGAAAAGAAAAGAAAAAATTGAAGAGAAGTAGGACGGAATTGTGAAGCATTTGCTAAGGTACCAGGGAGACTCCTATAGAGGAGAGTCACTTGTAAGAAAGTCGAAACTCCAAAAAGTTTCAGAGCAGCATGGAGCTGACCTGCTGGGACTGAGAATCAAATAGTAAGAATGTGAAAAAGAGATTCTGCAGAAAAAAAAAAGTTACCCAAGGTCATCCTAAGCATGTTCCCGCATCCCCTAGGAGATAATCCTCTATCTTCTGTGTACATTCGAATAAGGGCTCCAGAAGGAGAGGAACAAGAATGATGATTACCAGAAGGATGTGTCTGGGTTTAATTATGAAGGAAATGGCAGAGATACCTAAGGCCAAGTGAGTCAGTATTCCTCATGCTGTTTAAAGAACAAACGCTCTAAAATGTGGAGAATGACTTATTACCGTTTCAAACAAGTAATGTAGGTCTTTACCATTTCAGCCTGATAATTAATGGTCGACTTCGGGCTAAGGTTGATAGCTCTGTACGTTTCTTCTAGAATGTTTACCTTATTTTTCCTGTACTCGAGTATATTATTATATACATATATTGTATATATATACTCTAACTGCTCCAAGAATGTGGACTGCTGGGGAACAAGGGACTGCAACTTATTTATCTTTGTGTCTCACAGAGCCCAGCACAGGGCTTTGTACTTATTAGTAGCTTAGTAAATGTTGTTTGAATTGAATAGCTCTGTGCAGAGGCTGCTAAGGCAGATAACAGAGAGCAGGTCCTTGACTTAATTAAGTTCAATCACTATATCATGAGATTCCCAGGGAAATTTGATTGCAAATCCAGGCCATAAAGCTAAGAATAGTGTCCAGAACAGCCAGGATTATTGTCTGTCTCTTTTGGCATTCAAAAGAATTTGACCCCCAGACCCTGATTCCTGCAAGGGTATGAAAAAGACCTGGCTGGGAATATAAGGGACAGAAGTCTACAATAGTGCTTGAAATGCATTTTTTAAAGAATTTTCCATATCTGTGGCAGCTTTTTAGAAGTAGCAATATCAAAGAAAAAAGTATATTCCCTCTAGAGTCTCCCACCTGACCAGATTTTTAATATGGTGCAAAATATAATTACAAGTACCTAGAAGTCAGATATACCTCATGCAGAGTATCTTTATGCCTCTGATTGATGCTTATTATAATGTTGCGTGACAACATTGATAAGGGCGAGTGAACCTTGAACTGGCTGGCAAGTGAAAAATGACTTTTAGTTTCCTGACAACCCTGGATAGATGATGGTTTTAGACTCCTGTCTTCTTCCTTATTCAATTATCATGATCCTTGACACCTGAATATTAGGTCAATGTTTTAAAATCTACTTAGCTGGAACTTCTTCCTATTACCGTGGAGCTCCGTAGATGACAGATCAAACTATCATCCCTTTCAGTTGTGCTATTTATCATGGGTTTAACTCCCACCTATGAAAGTAAACTCCAAGATCTTCATCTCCAGCCTAGACCTCTTGTCTGAGCTCAATCCCACCACTTTAAGTCATTTAAAATTTATTTATTAAGAATCTACTAGATGCCAGGTAGTATACTTGATGCTGAAGACTTAATAAGACACAGACTTGTCCCTTAAGGAACTCACAGGCTGTCAGGGAAGGCAGAAAAGTAGACCTGTACTCATGACATAGGTTTATCACTTCTAGGATTCTGGAAGCACTGAACTTGAGGGTGGCAGTAGGGGGGCCGGCCCATAGGAGGTGACTTTCAAGTGGTCATTTGCACTTACCTAAAATTCAACGTGTCAAATAAAGAGCTCATAATTTTCTCTCTAAAACTCTCCTTGCTTTTTGATCTTTTTACGCTATAAATAATACTACTATTTTCCCAGTGATTCATGCTTAAAACCTGATATTTCAATATTTTTTATTCTCTAGAGCCATTCAGCCATTGAATCCTATCAAGTCTTTCCTTGCTTTTCAAGTCCCTTAAGCCATAGGCATAATCATTCCTGGGGGTTTTGTTTTCTACTGTTAGTCATCACAATTCCAGGCACCTAGGATTGTCAAAGTACAAAAAAACAGCAACATAACCAGCTAACCTAACCCCTGACTAGTCCATGCCTCTTCAAGGATTACTGAAAGAGCCTCCTCCCTGGCTCTGGCTCCCAGGTTTGTCTGTGGTGATCTAGCCTGCAGATTGCTATCACAATTTATTTGCCCAGAGCCTATCAGCCTTAATCATGTAGCTTTGAAAATGAAAAGGGTAGGAGATGGAAAATATCTACATAAACCCGTGAAACTAGTATGCATAAAACACGAGTGGGCAAGAGAATAGGAAACACAGTTGTCCCTCAGTATCCTCGGGGGACTGGATCCAGGACTCCCATGGACACCAAAATCTGAGGATACTAACCCTGATACAGAAATAGTGTAGTATTTGTATATCATCTTCGCACATCCTCCTGTATACTTCAAGTCATCTCTAGACTGGTATGATACCTAACACAATGTAATGCTACGTAAGTAGTTGTTACACTGCATCATTTAGGACATAGCAACGACCAAAAAAGGTCTATACATGTTCAGTACAGGCACAGCCATCCTAGTCCTAACTATATTTTTCATCTGCAGTTGGTTGAATCTGTGGATGCAGACCCCGCAAAAACAGGACGGCTATACCTAGCAATTCAGCAGGAAAGGTGTTAAGGATGATATGAAAGACAGATGCCGAGGTATGTTAGTGTCCTGTGGCTGTTGCAACAACTTACCACAAATTTGGTGGCTTAAAACAAGAGAATCTATTCTCTCACAATTCTGGTGTCCTTAAGTCCCAAATCATTATCTCTGGGCCAAAAATCAGGTTGTTAGCAAGCTGCACTCCCTCTCTCCAGATGCTTTGGGAGAAGATCTGTTCTTTGCTGCTTCCAGAATCTGGTTGCTAGTGTTCCTTGGCCACTAGCCGCATCCCTCCAATTTCTGCTTCAATGGTTGCACTGCCTTGTCCTTTCCCATCTGTGTTCACCCTCTGCCTCCCTCCAAGGACACGTGTGATTGCATTTAGGATCCACCCAGATAATTCAGGATAATCTCCCCATGTTAAGACCCTTATTCACATCTTTTTTTTCATGTAAAGTCACATTTATAGGCTCCAGAGATCAAGATGTGGAAACCATTTTTTAAAAATGTGTGTAGGAGGCATTATTCAGCCTACCATACTAATAAAGTAAATTTAAATCATGACCAAGGCTTATACATGTAAATCTAATCTCACAGTTACCTTAGAACTTGAGCTGGGTTTTGGAGACATGGATGAGGCATAGGAAATTTCTCTGCAGGGAAACAGCATATGCAAAGGTCCAGGGGCAGCAGTGGGGGAAACAGGGACTAGCCCACTAAATTAGAAATGCTGTGGGTGATATTTTGATGCAGTCAGAGATCAAGCTGGCTACATAACTAAAGAGGAACCAAATAACAGAAGAGTTTGAGTGGCTGAGGACTGGCTCTGATAGCTGCTGTTTCTAATACAGGAATTAGCATCTTGGAAGACCAGTCTGCATTTACCTGGTGAAGGCAACTCCGTTTCCATCTAAGAAACTTTATGCAGAAGCTCAAACCATTGGTCCAGAAATCCAAATTCCACCTCTGGACACCCTCCCAGATTGTCCTCAACTTGCTACTAACAGGTCTAGCCATTGACAAAATTGTGAATGAAATTTAAACTCTGTAACAGTCTTCCAAGTCCCTTAATATTTGGCCTCAGTACCTCTCCAATGTCACCTCGTGTCATTTTTCTCATTTCCCTTTAGCCCCTTTTCTATTTGCTGAAAATATAAAACTCATTCCTGCTTCAGGATTTTTGAATGTGCTGTATTTTTCCTCCTTGAATGATCTTCCACAACTCGCAGGTCTGGCCCTTTCTATCTGGTGCCCCAAGGAGGCGGCATCTAAGCAGACACCTGAAGGAAGTCAGAAAGCCAGGCAAGCAGACATCCGGGGTGAGTGTCCTCTAGGTTTACAATAGCAAATTCAGAGGCTCTGAGGTAGATCAGCTCATCTGACCTGTTTGAGAAAAGCAAGCAGGCCAGCGTGCCTAGCTCGGAGACAGTGAGTGCATGGTCAGCTTGGCAGACTCGGTAAAGACCCCACGTTTCACTTACAGAGAGACGGAAGTTGGAGGGGTCTGAGCAGAGGAGAGATATGGCACAACTTACATTTTCCAAGGATCACTCTGTTGACTAAGAACAGACTATACAGGAAGACAAGAATAATAGCAGAGAGACCAATTAGGAAGCTGTTGCCATAATCCTCCATATAGGAGGACAGTGATTAGACAAAGGAGTAGAGAGGCTGGAATGGAAAGGAAGAGAAGTGGTCAGAATTTGGGTGGATTTTTAAGAGATGTTGATAGGATTTGTTGGGTGGATGAGACATGGGATGTGAGAGAAAGAGGAGTCAAGGATGATCCCAAGAATTGTTTTTAAACCTAAAGAGCTAAAAGAGTAGAGCTTCAATATACCAAGAGGGAAGAGACTGTGAAGCAGAAATCTGAATTTGGCTTTGGCTGTGTTATGTTTGAGATGCCTACTGGACATCAAGTGGAAATGCTGAAGAGGGAGCCTGATGTGAGTCTGGGGTCCAAGAAAGAGGCTGGGGTGAGGCATCTGGTTACAGGGAAGGAGAGGAGCTGTCACAACATAGTCTGGACTTATGGCCAATGGAATAAATCAATGACTCAGGGAATGTGTGATGAAACAAAAGATGGGGTCTGGAGACCAAGGGCACACCAGTATTCAAAGAGAAGACAACTGGGAACGAGACTGGAGGAGCAGATGGTGAACTAGGAAGAGGGGATGAAGAGAAAGGAGGCCAAGTGGAGAAAGCTGGAAGGAAGGAGTGTAGGAGCTGTTAGGCGCCATTACTTCTTCTCCTGTTTCCGGCATGTAGCAAATGCCACGTGTGTTGAATGAATGAGGAAATGAGGTGAAGATTATGTCTTTGTCTAACAAAGGTAAATTTCTCATTTTTGAGATGGAGCTAGATCAGGTTTAGTGATTCAGATGAGAGGGTTGTAGGGGCTCAAACTCCCACAAAAATAAATGTCCCCAAGACAAAAAAAACCTATGAGGTGCTTTAATGGTATCATTGTTCCTCCAAAATACCAGTGGGTGAAAAACAAGTTATATTTCTCCTTCTCTCTTCTCAGGTGGGGGCCATAAGGTGGCGACTGGCAGAGAAGGCCAGAGAGATTCTCAAATGCCTAAGTGTTCTCTGTGTCTGATAAGAGGAGAGATAGCACTTCCTCAAAAAATCCCAGGAGCAGGGATAAGGAGTTATCCTGTTATCTTTGGCTGTCTGGAGCCACCACCCTGCCTCTCCCCAGGTGAGCTGACTGCTTTGTGACTGGCCAAAGGTCAGGTACCCAACAGGGTGATGAGTCACAGTGGGAATGGCCAGATCCTCAAAGGCTGCAGGTCCTTGGGCAAAACTCTTCAATTTATCTACAATAGCAGAAATACAATGAGAGCTATGTACGGAATTTTAAAAATTTTTAGTAGTCACACATGCTACAAGTCAAGGAAAAGCCAGTAGAATTCATTTTAATAACAGATTTTATTTAGCCCAACATATCCCAAATAGGATCACTTCAACATGTAATTAGCATACTAAATAATTCAAGAGACATTTCACATTCTTTTACTTTTTGTAAGGAGTGTTCAAACTCTGGCTTGTATTTTATACTCGGCACATGTCAGTTCGGACCAGCTACGTTTCACGGGCTCAGGAGCCACATGTGGCAGGAACAAAAACCTGCCTCTGCAAGGTGATCACACGCGTACATTTCCAATGTGGCATTGGCACCTTAATTCAAAGTGACCTCAGCCAGCTCTAGAGGCAAGGTGTTAGCTCTTCAGGGGAGGTTTGGAGACCAAAGGAAGAAGGTCCCATCAAGGCTCTGGGCACCACCGAGAGGAAATCATACAGTGTCCTTCCTCCTATCCTTCTAGACCTCCTTCCCCACAACCAGATCCCTAGGTCTTGTGCTGCTCAGGATCTTCTGTGCCATAACGATAGGTGAATACATAAAATAGATCCCATGTGACCCTGCCGATGCTAGCAGGAGAGGAGAACAAACACTATCTGAGCGTCCACCTTTACCCATTTTCTTCTCCAGCCTTCGTGGTCCTAGGGATGCCTCCTCTTCTGTGCTGGCGGCCCTGTGTCTGCGGAGGGTCAATGCTCAGTGACCTTCTACATGTGCTGCAGGCATCTCAGCAGATCAAGGCCTGCTTGAACTATGAGCGACTCAATGTGCTTCAAATCCTGCAACACTGACATTTTGAACAATGATGCCTGGGAGACTAGTCCAAAGAAATAAATATATAATGGTACAATTTGGGTCACATTGCCCCTGAATTAAGGAGAGGTGGTAATTTGGGGAAGACAGGTCCCACTGGCTCTCAGTATAATGGGCTGGTTAATTTCCTAACCCCATGGCTCTTCCCTCTTCCTGCAAAAGTTTGGACCACTTGCAGGCTGAGTGCTCCTTGAGGGGGAAACAGAGACCAGTAAGTCAGCATCTCACAGCTGGTCCTTCTCGGAACTTAACCTTCTGATTTATAGATACAGCCCTTGCTTTTCCCACAGGACCAAGCCAAATCCTAGTGCTGGACTCTCTCCTCACCACCCAGCGTTAGACGCTGGACTCGGTATCACCCAGCTCCTTCCGTGATCCAGCCCAGCCCAGTCTAACAGCACATTTCAAGTTCCATCCCTGCTCCCCTTCCTGCAGGTGTGGTTGGGGTTTTGTCTTAATGATAGTAATAGTTCTGTTTATGGAGCATCTATGATGATGCCAGGCACCAAGCTTGGTGCTTCATACACATTACATCATTTAATGTTCCCAGCAACCTGCCAAATACATGTTGTTATCCCTATCTTAAAGATGAGGCAACCACATCTCAGAGATGTTAATTAGCTGACAGCCTCACAGCCAGTAAATGGTAGAATCAAGATTAAAACCCCCATGAGTCAAGACCGAAATGTCGATTGAATTCTACTGCCCAAAGTCTTGCTGCCCCTGGCCAATATCAGGTCCGTCTGGGGCAGGTCCAACAAGCTCTATCTTTCCACCCTTGCTCCACAGGTATGTAATCTTACTATGTGACTATGCTTCTGCCCTGGGTCCTGACTTTTACCTTGTCCTGACTCCAGTTTACTTTGCTGAGGCCCTCACATCTTGCCCAGGCCTTACCTAGCTCGTCTCCCTGGGGGTTGGACCTGTTCCCTCCAGCTGCCAGATGGGTCTTATGTTTAGCTGGCCAGACTCTCCCAGACCAAGATCCCCTCACTCCTGTGCATGACACACCCCTAGCTGGAGATGGGTGTGCGTTCCCTCCTTGCACCCTGTCAGCCCCCCATTTAAATGCTCATGCACATGTACGTCAGCTTGTACTTTGCTTTGAAATGCTCTGGGGAGTATCCTGTGGTCTCTCACCCTTTACTCTTCACTTTTTCCCTCCAGCTTCATGTTCTTCCACTGGGCTCTTTAACTCAAAAACTATTCCCAGCTGAATTTGTTTTATGACCCCGTTTTAGATTCGCTATCAAAGATCTGACATGCCTCCCAGCCCTGCCGTTTGCCTCAGCCCCAGCAACCATCGCCCTGGGTGAGACAGGCCCTGTCCAGTGACCTCCAGAGCTCATGGATCTGCCCCAGCAGTGCCGCCTTGCTCCTGCATGACAGGAGGAACGGGGATTGGGTCCTTCTGGCAGATCTGAATGCTGGCACCAGCCCAGGACAGACCCCAGTTTGTGGTTTGGACAGCTGGCTCTTTTCCTTGGGGCCGGGCCAAAACCCAGATTAATCCCTCTTGCTTGGTCACTGCCAAGTTTTAGCTCATTCTTTCAGTGATCGCCCACCATTGAGACCCCAGCATGCCCCATAACCAAATCAGCCTGAAAGATAGTGTCCACATTTCCCCAATGTTAAGAAAGTCCCTCCCCAAACTGCTGTGCTCTGTTCTCACCTCAGTGCTCCCTTTCTCCGGGGCTGAAGGCTGCATGGGGTTCCCAGGATGAGACGCCTGGCTGTCCCCTGCCACCCTGCCCACACTGCTGTGGGTCCATTCGCATATGGACCTCATTGACACCAACTGCCTGCCTGGATCATTGCCCACTGCCTCACACTGAGGCGTGCTGCCAGCCAGGCAGACATCCACCCAGACCCTTCCAGCTCTGCCCCCCTGACACTCACCACCTTGTAACTCCATTGCCCAATCACAGGTTTTAAGAGGTCTGCCCAGTATCTGGTTGTTCCTCATCTGGCTTCTCTCCCTGGCTCTGATACTCAAAATCTAATGTGCTCCGATAGGAATGAATGTCTGCCTATATTTCAGAAAACACAGGGTGTGCCTGTGGCCCTTCTCATACGGCCTGCAATATGCACACACTGTTTGTATTGATTTCTAGAGGCTTCATCTGTGCAAGTCACCATTGCCTCATTGGTTTCCGGCACCTCTGGGGTGTTAACAATGTCTTATCCTGAATTAATTTACTATATACTGAATCCTTATTATGTCCTTTGCCCTGTGCTAGAACCTAGGGTGGAGTGAGTGGGTAGGGTGCTGCACACACACAGCATTACAAATCAAAAAGAGCCTTATGTTACATTTATAATGGGAGACCATATGATTTGATCTGCCAAATTGGGAGACTTTGGAGAGTAGAAACTATTTGATCTCAAGCAGGTGTAAACCAGGCCCTTCATGGGAAACTGAAAAGTGTGGTTATTTTTCTTGTGTACCGTCTAACCCTCTCGGTACGCTGAGCTATCTCATAAGCTAGGACTGGCTAGTGGCTGTGACAGGCACAAAACCTCCATCTCTCGCTTCCCAGCACTTGCTGTTTCTGTTATCTTTCACTGGAATCTTTGCCCTTTAGAAACTTGCAATCTAGTTAGCAAATATTCAAGAATCAGGAGAAAACACAAGACAAGTGTATGATTAACTGCCAAGTAAACGATGCAGGCAAACAATTTTCAAACTGCGTTCTACGATCCCCCAGGGCTCCTGAGGCTATCAACAGAGGGCTGCCCGGGCTGCCATATCTTGTCTGTACCAGAAACCCTCTTCTTACATCTGGTTCCTACATTGGCTTCTGTAGAATTTTTGTCCACAATAAAAGAGCCTCATGGTTTGGAAGAGTGTGAAACCTTTATGGAAGACAATAAGCAAAAGGGAGGGTCAGAGAGGGGAGGAATCATTCTTGAGTTGGTAGGCTTTCAGGAGCTCTGGTTTTTAGCCTGAGTCTTAAAAGATGCATGGAATTTATATACTTCTAATGTACTTTCAAATCATATCTAACTCAATATGCATGTATTGTGATTAGAGTTATTGCTTGACAGATACTAGTTGACTTTTTGGCCCTCATGTGCACATACGTATATTTTGTGATTTAAAAATAGTGTACTATAATAACACTTCATGTTTATTTATCTGATTCTTCTTTCTTGATTCATTCCATGGCCTAACTTACAGCAAACTCAAATTCCTAGGTGCAAGCGATCCTCCTGCCTCAGCCTCCTGAGTAGCTGGGACTACAGGCACCCGCTACAACACCAGGCTAAGTTTTCTATTTTTAGTAGAGACAGTATCCCACCCTTGCTCACAATGGTCTTGAACTCCTGAACTCAATCTCCTGCCTCAGCCTCCTGGAGTGCGAGGATTATAGACATGAATCACCGTGCCCGGCCTGATTCCATGTTCTTACTCTTCCTTATTCCTAATACACACTTAGCATTGCTGTACCCAGTAATGATAACAGGAGGGGCTTTCTCTAGAAAGACTCAACATCAATGAAGGGGGTGTGATGGTGCTGCTTTTCCACAGGTAGGTCAGTGGGGGATGCCGGCGGCTCATAGGCCATTACTGGTCTAACTGCAGCTGACCCCTACCTCATAGGACACCACGACCGTGGCCCATTCACATAGGAAATGGGTGTGCTGACCAGCTTCATCCACCAGCAGTCTGACCTATGCTACAGGGCTCTCTACACCTGTAGCAGAGCGAGCCTGAAGGGACGACTCAGAGCCTTCTGAATAAAGAAACTCTGGTGGTGGCAATTCCAGTTGCTTTGTTGACTGTAAAGGTGTACAGAGCACAGGGCTTCCTGCACAACAACAGAACACACTAGTCAGAGAAGGAAGTGAAAGAGGAATTAAGTTTAGGTTAGATCTAAGCCCTGTGGCTCAGCCACTTCATGGCTACAGTCGTGCCAACTGATGTGTAAAAAGCTCCACTTCTAGTTCAATGTTTAGTGAAAAAAAATTTTTGGGTTTAATTTGGCCCAAGTTTCAATTTAGACTGTTTATAAAAAGAGCTAAATTCAATTCCATCACATCCACAAAGATTTTCCATCTAAGAAAAAGGTAACCAGCCCAGCTCCCTCCTCTTCAAGGATGTGCCTTTCTATGACCCTGAGGAAGCGGAAGGAACTCTCCCTACCTCCTCCCTGTAAGATGGGAGATCGGTTCTTTCATTTTTATGGGAACATAAAGCTCTGCCACATGCAGGCTGGAGAACCAGGCTGTCCATACCTGCCAAACTATAAATGGACAACCTAGGGAACTGCTATCTTATGCTTGATATATATGCCCTATAGCAGCGGTTCTCAACCTGTGGGTTGCGACCCCTTTGGGGGTCTCCTGCATATCAGATATTTACATTACGATTCATAATGGTAGCAAAATTACAGTTATGAATAGCAATGAAAATAATTTTATGGTTGGGGGTCACCACAACATGAGGAACTATTAAAGGATCGTGGTGTTAGGAAGGTTGAGAACCACTACTCTGCGGGTAAAATGAATAGAACAGGATTCAGAGTTCAAGTTATCACCTATCGTTGGGAATAAATTGCCTGGAATACTCTCATACACACAAAAGCAATTAATAACCTTTTATTTATTTTAGAGACAGAGTCTCGCTCTGTTGGCTGGGCTGGAGTTCAGTGGCCTGCCTGATATGCAACCTAAAAATCCTGGCCCCAAGCAATCTTCTCACCTCAGCCTCCTATAGCTGGGACTACAGGTGCATGCTACCATGCCTGGCTAATTTTAAAAAGTTTTTTTTTTTTGTCTTTTAGAGACAGGGTCTGGCTATGTTGTCCAGGCAACTTGTGACCTCAAGCAATCGTCCCACTTTAACCTGCAAAGTGCTGGGATTACAGGCCTGAGCCACTGCACCTGGCCCTTATTTATTTACGATCATACCCTCAAACATTGGCTTGAGCATAATAAGCACTTTACACACATCATCTCATTTAGCTTCACCATGACACTAAGAAGCAGGTATCCTCAGCACTGATTTATAGGTAAGGCACAGGAAATCAAGTGACTCTGCCAAGGCCGCAGAGCTAAGCTCTGAAACCACGTCTTTCAGAAGCCCATGCTGTCAACCAACATCCTCTACCCTCCTATCAGAGGCCTAATCAAATATTGATCCTTTATTCTCCATATTTGATTTTCAACAATACATTTTTAATCCGGGAGATATAGCTGAGAAGACCCTGCATCCTGACCAGGGCAATCAGCGCTAAGTGGATGCTTCCCTTTTTTGGAGGCTGCACCATGTTAAAGAACAAATGGTATGATCAAGAAGCAGCTTGGTATAAGTGAAAGCCATAGGAAACACTCTCAACATTTTACTTGCTGCTAGTCAAACTGTATTTAAAAACCAGGGTCAGCTTTTCTGTCACCTAGCCATGATGAGGCATTGCAAAGACATTTTCCTGTAACACCTAAGGGAAGTTATTCTCCTGGGAAATTAAAAGTTACTTAACACTGGCTGAAAAAAAGATAAATTTGTCAAATACAGACTTACATCAGGGAAGGGCCGACACGTGCCTCCCGGAAATCAGCAGCAGAGAGCATGAAACTGTGCACTGGGCGCCCGGACGTTTTGATTTTGAAACATTTTGTGCCCCATTTAACAGCTTGACTGCATCACAGTCTATGTTATGAGGATTTGTGCTCACGTCTTTTAGCTGGTAAAATGAATGCGTTCATGAGCTTTCAGGAATACCAACAGGAAATCAATTTATACTGAGAGGCAACTAGAGATCAGAAAAAAATTTGGGTGCCAGGACAGAAGTGACATGTGAATAAGAACAAGATTTCAAGGAAGACAAGGAGAATAAGAGCATGTAAGATAAAGATTATTAAGCAAGCTGAATGGGTCTTAGCTTTTAAAAATACAAATCAGTGAAGTACTAGACTGATCATTAAGGGATTAGATTTGATTGCCGGCTTTATCGCTGATGTACACGACTTTGAGAAACACAATTGTTCTGTGCCTCAATTTCTTTATCTGTGAAATGTAGTCCTCGACCTGCCTACTCATCTTTCCTCTTCATAATGATCAAGATAAGGATTACAAAATGTCATGAAGAAATGTGCGGCACAGGTGGGGAAGACACCTCTTATTGGTAAGCCTGGCTGTATTCTACTTTCACTTTCCTCTAAACTACACTATCCTAAAGCAATATTCTAAGACAAAGCCTCAGGTATTCAGCAAACTTCCCTCTCCTGGATAATTACTGCCTCATTCTCTTTTTATTATCTCTATCTTATTCTCTCACGTTATTTGGAATGTGTAAGAAATTTAAAGTTTATTAGTTACACTAAGGTTTATATATGAAGCCTCGATTGGAACACATATCTATATTTTGTGTGTTAAATTTCAGGTTTATTTAAAAGCATAGGGGTTGTAAAAATGGGTGTTTTATGGAGTACAATTTTTATGATAAAGTTCTTCGGTCACTGTTATAATTCGTGATATGAATTTTTAAATGCGAACACTGATTTTGAAAGGATAAAAAATCAATTCATTATTATGGGAAAACAAGGAGGATTGTTATGCTATCTTAGCATAAAAGGGGCTTGGCGCCTGTAGTACAGTGCTTACAGTGCCAGCCACATACACTGAGGTGGTGGGTTCGAACCCAGCCTGGGCCAGCTAAAACAACAATGACAACTGCAACAAAAAATAGCCAGGCGTTGTGGCAGGCACCTGTAGTCCCAGCTACTTGGGAGGCTGAGGCAAGAGAATTGCTTAAGCTACAGAGTTTGAGGTTGCTGTGAGCTTTGATGCTACCGCACTCTACAGAAGGCAACACACTGGGACTCTGTCTCAAAAAAAAAAAAGGTTTTAAAGGAAGATTCAGATCAGCTCCAAGTTCTTTTTGGAGTCATAGAAGATTGCCTCCAAAATCACAGCAGCATGCAAATAAGTGGTCTCATGGATGCTATGCAAGGCTTAGTTATGGACTTAATGTTCCAAGGACACAGTAGGCCCAGGGCCAATTGTAAAATAGTGTGAGGAAATTTACCAGAAAGGCCACTGGACTTACTACTCTCAAGGTATCCAAATAAACCGTAGGGAAGAAGCCATGGGCTGCTTGGAAAGAGGATGGCCAGGGGATCTGTGGGATAGAATTCAGTTCTGGCATTCCTTCACTACCCACCCTTCATCCTGGTATAGCAATGCACCTGGCCCAACTGTGTCTTACCAGGACAGCTCAGGTCCTGTTGAGTTCCATAGACCAAGGAGGGAGGAAACTTGGGTCTTTACTTTTAAAGAGCTCTATTTCAGTTGAAACAGGATAGACTAGAAAATAGAAGGCATGCCATGAAACAGAGGCATGTCACCCAGGATCAAGTGCAGGTTACCAGGCTGAGTTAGAAATACAGAGGCTGAGAGTCAGAGAAGGGAGAAGCCACCACGGGCCTCATTGATCAACACTATAGAGTACTGTGGGACGCCACCACTGCTGCCCAGACCTGCACCTAGCAACCCTTCCTTCTTTAACAATAAACTGAATAAAGACTTCTGAGCCCCCTCTGTGTGCCAAGCCCTGTGTTAGGCAGCAGAGATACTGCAGGAAGGTGTTACTCAGTCACTAAGTGTGACATGTCCAATTTCCTAAGTACTAATGGACGATATTGCTGACATTTTACTTTAACGCTTCTTGTTTTATTTTTCTTGTGAAGGTACATCCTCATTCATTTAAACACACATTTTTGGCTTGTGTTTTTTTTTTAGTGACAGAGTCTCACTTTATCACCCTTGGTAGAGTGCTATGGCATCACAGCTCACAGCAATCTCCAGCTCTTGGGCTTAGGTGATTCTCTTACCTAAGAGAATTCTCAGCCTCTCAGTAGCTGGGACCACAGGTGCCCGCCACAACACCTGGCTATTTTTTGGTGCAGTTTGGCTGGGGCCGGGTTTGAACCCACCACTCTTGGTAGATGGGGCTAGGGACCTCCCCACTGAGTCACAGGTGCCACCCATCTTTCAATTTTTTTTTACAGCATTTTGGTGAAACCCTGGATAAGTCAAAATTCATGTTATTTTCTAATATGAGTACTGTCCTGGAACTAATGCAGCACAGATAAATTGAAATATTAACGACGTATTTGGGAAGGAGGTGGTTAATGAACGCACAGTAGGTTGATGGTTGGAGAAGTTTCATCCTGGTGATTTTAATCTTGAAAAAGCCAAGTGGGTGACCGGAGACCAAGGTGGATAAGGGTAAACTGAAAGCTGTAGCGGAAGCAAATCCATCTCAACCTAGGGGTGATTAGTGGTAAGATGTGATGTTACTATTCGAATCATATTGGACCATTTGAAACAAATTGGTGAAGTAGAGAAGCAAGATAGATGGGTTCCACGTGAATTAAAGAAGTGTTGGAAGACAAATCTCCTCAAAGCTTGCTTTTCTTTGCTGTCATAATATAAAGGCGAACTATTTCTACACTGTATTGTTATGAATGATGAAAAATGGATTCTTCTGACCAATCACAAGTGTCCAGCACTGGTTGGATGAAGAGGAAGTGCTGAAACAGTTCAAAACTGAATATTCATGGAGAAAGCTAATGGTGTCTGTTTGGTGGTACGCGCTGGTATTAACCACTACAGCTCTATGAAATCTGGTCAACCGAGTACAGCAGGTATCTACTGCAGCCAGATGGATAAAAAGAGGATCCTTGTGATTAAGCAGCTGAAACTGGCCTCTCAATAGAGACAGGCCAATCTACCTGCAGAACCACATGTCACACAAACAACGCGGCTCAAACTACAAAAGCTGGACTTGGGAACTCTCTGTCTTCTACCCACCATGTTCTCTAGACCTTGCACCAACTGACTACCACTTCTACCAGGCTTTGTAACCACTTCTTGCAAAGAACAAGATTCGATTCTCAACAAGATGTGGAAAACCTTTCACCAAATCGCTACTCCCCCTCCAGGCTTCTTTCTGCCGCCTCCACAAATTACCTTTAAGATGGCAAGCCTGTATAGCTTAGGTGCATACTTTAATTGTACTGCTTCTTGTTCAAGATATATAATAAATTTTTGATTCAAAATCAGACATTTCATATTTAATGACCTCAATATTTTTGGTTTACCATCCAAGTCACTTTTTCTTCTGGTAGTAGCTCCTTGAATTTCTTTTAGGGAATCACCCCCTGCTTAGTCCACTTGGCTTAGAGGCCTCCACCCTCCATCGTGAGCTCTAGAAACCATGTGACTCAAAACTGGCCAATCACTGAACTGAATTTTTCTCCCTAATGATTGGTTGAGTCACTGAGGTTTCTCCAATCAGAATGAACCCAGGACTTACGGGGGCAGAACCAGGAAGCTATATTTCTCTTGAAGTTACCAACAGAAAGGGTGAAGTCAGCCTGGAATTGCCCGGAGCCACGACTTAGAGCTTAAAATAAAACCACACTGCGGGAGGCAGAGCTAAGATGGAGAAAAATGGAATTCTGAAGCTATTATTAGAGCTGCCAGATCTAGGCTAGATCAATCTGGCCCTAGCCCCAAAGTCTTCAATTATAGATTCTCAAAGAATTCAATTATATATTGAAGAATTCAGGGCTAGGGATTTCCTCTTCCTCTCCCCCTTATCTTAAGCCAGTTTAAATTATTACAGTTGTTATGGTTTTTGCCACCAACAGTGAGTTTTTGATACAGAGACAGATGAAAAGACAGCATTCCTGATGCTGAAGCGGCAGACACGTAAACTAAAGACGGTGGAAGTGTGGTGAACGCAAATGGAGAGCTATTCTCCAAATGTGATGGGGGTAGAGCAGAGAGAGATACCGATTCTCTCCGGGGGAGTAAGTTCTCTCAGCCTGGGAGGGTAACAGTTGGTGACTAGTCTACACTCCTCCTGCCCCTAAGACATACACAATCGCTCTTCCTCACATGCCTCAAGCTAATTAGTTCTGGGAGGATCCAGTGGTCTGGAAAAAATTTCTGGCAACTCCTTTTCTTCTCCAATTTCCCCTACTCTGTGCATTTCCATTAACTGGCGGATATTGCTGAAGACCGCACAGTTGTAGTCAAAGACTGAGCAGGTGAAAATGGCAAGGGAAAATGTTTTTCTCTCTTTAGAGAGGCAGTCGTTGGCATTAAGCCCCCTTCTATATACACAACAAAAACAGGTCATGTAAATGACCGAAATAGCAGAGGCAAATATACTTATTGCCCGGGAAGTATTTCTGATAGCTGGGTGTACTCTTCAGTAAGATCTGCTGATAAGTGCTGAAGGCTCCCTGCCCTTCTCCAAGCTGGCCAGCCTTTCAGCTTTCAGCAACTGCAGAATGCCTGCTGTGGCTATGTTTTGAATTTGCAAGGTTTGCTTGATAAAGACTGGCAGCCTTCTCCAGGACACTACATTTTTATTGGCATGCTGTTGTGGAGGAGGCAGAATAGTGACAAGGAAAGAATGCAGCCTAAGGGATCTGTTTGGATTGCTTACGGCATCCAATCAAGATAATTCACTTCTTTATGAACACTGATCTCCTTATTTATAAAATGAAGATCCCTTGCTCCTGGGCGTTCTGTGGACAGTGAGTAAGATCTAGTGCCTAGAACATTGCTAGACATATTCTATATTTGTTTTAAAATGAATGAATGGACGCTGAATGGTTATAATTAGTGTATGCATTCTATTTGACTCCTGTCCCTTAAAATAAATCACGATTTTGTAAATATTTAATCAGATCACCACTTCCTCTTCTCCAAGCACAGTGTACCCCGGCTTACTTTCCTTTGTCCACCACAGGGTGTGAGTGCTGGAGTCTTTAGCTTCACTTACAAAGTAACAGGGAAACCAGTGAGACCTGTGTCCTGCTGGGATCACAGTAGGAACAGCTGATTCGAGTGACAGCTGGCCTGGGAGAGAAACCATCCCCAAAGGATAAGGGGCTGTATCCCAGGCTGCAGCACCTTCACTGGCTGAGGTCAGTACAGATTTCATCTCTGCATTCACCCCCTTGCCTCCACCTGCTGATTCTGTGGCACAGCTCAGCTTCCTTGCAGAGGTGCCAGTAGAATGGAAACTGCTGGAGGGCAGAGATCTGGTCTTTCATTCACTGCTCCACCCCAGTGCCTAGACAATGCCTGGCATCCAGTAGACACACAATAAATACTTAGGAAGCACTCACATAAACAAATAAATCCAAAGTAGCACCTGCCTTCGCTTCCCTAATCTCTCCCTAGGGCTCTGTCTGGACTTCTGAAAATGTAGAGAGGCTGGTTACCAAACTCTTTGCCAGACCATAGGACTGTCCCTCACCATCCTAGCCTTGGCTGCCCAAATAAACAGCACTGAAGGCAGAGGAAGATATTTTTGATGGCTCAAAAGAGATTAGACTGGGCAGGTTAAAAGGCCAAGTTGACTTTCTGGTACACCTTTTGCTAGAGCTGCAAAACACTCAAAAGGTTTAATTTCCAGCTGGATATCTTGCTTTATTATATATTATTAAAGAACTGCTTTAAAATCTTAGGAACTGAGATCTCCAAATAATACTAGCTTAGAAAAGATAATTTAGTTTTTATCCCACATAATAAGATGTTTGGGGGTAGGTGGTCAAGGGCTGATAAGATGGCACCACAGTGGTGTCAGTATCCAGCCTCCTTCTCTTTCTTCTTTGCCATCCTTAGCAGGAGGAGATCCTAAGACGGCTGTAATAGTTAAAAACACCATGCCCAAGTCAGAACAGGGGGATACATGAGTGCTTGCCAGCTGAGTAGACCCCTGTAAAGAGCCTTTTCAGAATTCCCATCCAAAGTCTTCCATTTCATCTCCTTGGACTTTCATTTTGCAAGGGAATATGGAAATAGAGTATATCTTTAAAGCATGACATATTTACACCTCCCAAATATAGAAGTTAGTGAAGGTGAGAATGGAAATCAGGTAGGCAATTAGCAGCTTCTGTCCAAATATTGTATCATTCAAGATGAGGAGATGAAGATAACAGAATCCATTGTATAATTGTACAGAGAAACTGTTGGGAAGATTGAAAGATTATACTCGATGAGGCTATGCTTCAAGGAGCAATTTCTCAGAACCACCCTGCAAGATTGGCTGTGTCTGGTCCCTGCAACCATGCTGCTTCTGCACCTATCAGGAAGCTGCTGGTCTCAGAATAACCAAGTGTCTTCCACCACTGTGCTGGCCAGAAAAATTCATCTCCCTGTGCCTGGCTTCCTCCTCACAAGGCTTTATTCCTCCTTCCAAGTCTGTCAAGGAGGGTCTTAAATTACTCTCCCAAGAGGAAAGAAATCTCACTGCACAGGCATCTGGGAAATGTCGTTTTTAGCATTCATGCCTCTGTTATACAGAAAGGGGCTATGTAGAATGGATGTCAAGTGAATCAATCTGCAACATTTTAACCTGATCATATCATCCACAAACTTGCCATTTTCAGTAACTACATATTCATTTCTGTATAAACTTATTCACTCATTTCCTTAAACATTTATCAAGCACGTGTTTTGTGTTGGGCAGCATGCTAGGTTCTAAGCCTAAAAGATTAAGAAAGTAAGGAGAGGCTAGGAAGAGGAGGGCCAATATTAAAGCAGATTGTGAAGTACTGGACGGTGCTGATGACCACTTCTCATGGTCAGGCCATTATTTCCAGGGACAACTGAAGCCTCCATGTTGTCAGATGGCCCCACAAGTTAGGAGAAGCCAGAGTCTGAATTTTCACACAAACTCGGCACATTCTTCAACTCAGTGATGTTTAACAGTAGCTGGACATTAGAATAACCGAGGGATCCTTTAAAAAAAAAATACTGATGCCTATCCTTGTCTAATCATGAGAAAAACATCAAACAACTCCCAAGTGATAAACATTCTGCAAATACCTGTTCGGTACTCCCCAGGACTGTCAAGATTATCAAAAGCAAGATAAGAAATTGTGACAACTAAATGTGATGTGGTGTCGTGGATGGGATTCTGGAACAGAAAAATCATTAGAGAAAAACTGAGGAAGCCTGAATGAAGTATGATGCTAGCTAATAATAACGTAGCAATCCTGGTTCATTCCTTGTGGCAGATGTACCATACTAATGGATGTGAATAAGAGAGGAAACTGGGGGTGGGGTATTATGGAAACACTCTGTACTATCGTCACAGGAATTGCACAAAAGTGAAACTGTTCTAAAGTGAAAAGCTTATTAAACACAAATACTGTCGTCCAGGACCCTTCCCAGATAAATTAAAGCAGAATTGCTAAAGGGATGGGATGCAGGCACTGACATTTTGAGAAAGTTTTCCAGGTGGTTCTAATGTGCAGTCGGGGTTGAGAATCAGTGCTTTACATTTGGCAACCCATTCATATATTTAAAAAACACTGTGATGGTAAAACAAAACATCTGTGGGGCCATATGCAGCCTGTTGCCACCCGTTTGGGAAGTCTGCTCTATGCATTCGAGAAAATTGTAGTATAGTCAGGGAGAAACACATAGAGTCAAATACAGGGGCAATGGCTGTACGGCATTTGGATCCCCAAGAAGCAGTGGTGGTCCCAGCAGAAAGGGAAAAGGTGACAGTGGTCAGCGCAATTGATGTGTTTGTGAACCACCTATCATATTCTTCCGTTGCTCATCTATCTTCTTTTCTTGCACAGTGTCTGCTATTACTATCTCATGGAAGTGGGATGGGGAAACATATAATCTAATGACAGAGGAGGAATGATCAGCTTTCTTTGTCAAAGGGGGGTCACTGACCAGCCTGGTCAGCGTCACCTGGGAGCTTGGTAGAAATGCAGACTCACAGCCTCATTCCAGAACTATGGAATCAGAATATGCATTTTAGTGGGATCCCCAGAGATTTATATTCACGGATGCAGAGAAACTATCTACATCAGGAAGGGAGATCAGAAACCCGTTCCAGCATGAAGAGAAGGTGCGGAGGAGAGATGAGGAGGACAAGAGCTCAGGCAGGAATGTTGGACTCTCTCTACAGAACTGGGGGAAAGGTGTGGGAACACCCAGGTAGCTTTGTAGGGACTAAGATTATTGGGGAATATCCTATGCTACTCTGGGCATTATTGGGGGAGGGGTTAATCCATCATATGCAATACGACACAGGAACGGTAGAACAGCATCTGTAGAAGGCAGGCACAGTGTACACAGGGCACTGAGAACAACCAGGAGAAGCTCCATGGACCTCAGTGCAGAACTGTCAGAGGCTCAGAAGACCAGAGAGCCACAATAGCGCCCTGGACTCTGAGCAAAGAGGCTTCAGAATATGGGGCTTTCAACTGGGGATGTCAGGGCACATAGGGATTTCTACAGCTGGCACCATCACAGCATCTAAAAAAACCCTAAGCTGGGCGAGCCACATCTCAGCAGCTTCCAGTTCAGGATATTCAGAAACCTGATAAGGCAACTGACATCTCGGCAAAGCCAGGGAGGAAACCAAAGCACGTCACCTCACTGAAATGCAGATATGTATTCTCCTGCATACAGATGCCATCGTGGAAAGGGGTGGGGTGCAGGAGTTCCTTTGACAGGGAAGAAATTGTCTGATGAAGAGCTGGAGCTTATAGTCTCATGAGAAGTTAGAACTTTCCCTATCTTCCTGAAAGTAATAATTTTAAAGCTAAAGAGATGGAATTGCCTTTATTCTACAAGTTGGGGTTCTCCCACTCCATTATCCCTATTATTAGCAGGAATAATATAATAATGAGGAAAATAAATAAAATCCTATTTTTGCATACCTGAATGGATGTGCATGTCTTTCAATCTTGCTCCATTAGGAAAGATTTATGAGGACTTGAGCTTGACTTAGGGTTAAAACATGAGGAGCATTTTTCAGGAGAACAAGAGGCCAGGGAGGGCATTCTAGGCAAGGCATAGGGTTGTAAATAGCATCATAGACTCATTGAACTGAAAATAGTCCATATAGTTACAGAGTAGGGTGTGTGCTGGTAAAGAAACAACCTGGTAGATTGGGTCAGGTTTTGGAGGACTTTGCTTTTTTTTTTTTTTTCTTTGAGTCTCACTATGTCTCCCTTGGTAAAGTGCCATAGTGTCACAGCTCACAGCAACCTCAAACTCTTTGGCTTAAGCAATTCTCTTGCCTCTGGGACTACAGGGGCCTGCCACAATGCCTGGCTATTTTTTGTTATAGTTACCATTGTTGTTTAGCAGGGTCAGGCAGGGTTCGAACCCACCAGCCTCAGTGTATGTGGCTGGCACCATAACCACTGTGCTCCAGGTGCTGAGCCTTGGGATGCCATGCTGTTTGAATTTCATTTTTATGGGCCATTATGGAGAAGGGGGTTGGCATTATAGGATTTTAAGTAGAATTGAGTTTTAGAATTAGCATTCTGGCACCCCTGCAGAAGATGAGTTGAAGGAGGGTCACATCGGAGACAGAGACCATTTGGAAGCTAATAGGTGGGGAAGGGCTGAGTAAGGTAAAGAAAGACATTTTAGGTTTCTCCACTGGGTACTGTGTGGATGGGTCTGTTATTCACGGAGACAAGACGTGTAAGAGAAAGAAGAGGCTGCAGGTGACATTTACCATCATCTGCTCAGGCATCCACTTATTGTTGAGCATTTGGGTTGTTCCTAATATCTTGCTATTGAAGTGCTGCCATGAACACTCTTGTCTAAATTATTTTTAGGATTTGGAGTTTGGAGGGGAATGAGGTTACATATCTAAATTATCATCATTTTAATACACATGCAAAGCAATTTTATAATACTTTCAAATTTTGTTTGATTGCTTCCTGGAAAGGCACACCACATTAGAGCTCACCAACTATTGTTACTACACTTATCTGTACAGTCCTGATGTATAGGATTTTTATAACATAAATCAATTTTTATCTTATTGAGAGGTAAACTGAAGCACAATCACATTTGAAAGAGTTTATTTGAGAAAATAGCAATCCGTGGATTGGGAGGCACTATGCCAAAAGAGGTTGTGGTTTCCAGTGAAGAAGTGTTGAGAGCAAGCTTTTATAATGTGAATTAGGAAGTAATACAAAGAAAATATCTGGTGGTTGGTTATAAAGATACCTGTCCCTCTGGAAATTCCTTAGTTATAGAATTATACTTTTGTTGGCTGATTCTGATTGGTGGAGGTTAAGTTCTGTTTTTCTTTACTGTAAGTATTTAAAGATATGGCTCAAGTTAAGTTTGGCTTGGGGTAGCAAATAGAGCAAGGTCAAGGTCACCCGTGAAGCCTAACTGGCTTTATCTGTTCAAAGCTTCTTCAGGCCTGGTTTCCATTTTAGTTTACTTCAACAAGCTCATTTAAAATGTGGATCCCAGGTGTGGAGATGGCGGCCCCCGTGGATCTGGAGTTATAAAAGGCCTTCCTAGAGCTTCAAGCCAAAGTTGTTGACACATAATAGAAGGTGAATCTTGGAGACATACAGATAGAACAGCTGAACAGAACAAAAAGGCCTGCACATTTTACAGAGGTTATGGCTTTGATGGATGAAACTAACACCCATGAAGGTGTAGGAAGAGCATTTATTGTTCAACCCAAGGAGGTAATTCATAACCAGATGTTAGAGAAACAGAGAATAGAGAAGAAAAAATTAAAGAACAAGAACAGAAGAAATCCTACCTGGAAGGGAACATTAAGGAAGCCGAGTACTACTCACAGGGATGCTGATGGCTTGAGAGGCCCAGCCCAGACCCTCCAAGGGAAGCTCTTCCCCGACTCCTGCACCAAGAAACATTTTGTCTGGATGGCCTAGCAACGTCACATTTTCTGCATCATCCTGGGCCCCTTTCAGTTCCCAGCCCTGTAATTTCTACTCTGGCTCTGCCTCCCACACTACCTAGACACTCTTCTCTCCTGGGGTGTGTCACTCCCGGGAGAGAGAACTCTCCCTGAGCCTACCATTACACCACTGATCAGACCAATAAAAGGCATCTGTCCCAGTCTGCTGAGTCTGCTTTTCCTGAGCCCAGGGATGACAACTGAGCGGGAGCTGCAGTCTCGGCCCCAGCTCCTGCTCCCTTTGCATTGGAGCCTTTCCTTCCTTGGGGAGTGGGATTTTGTCCTCTTTTTTCTCTTTCTGTACCTTTGACTAACTCCTTTAACTTCTGGGCCTTCATGTAATTGTAGTATATAGACGAGGAAGAAAGAAGACTTAAATTCAACTTAGAATAGCAGTCCCTCAGTGGCAGTCTGCCTAAAGATTCCCATTTCTTTCTAAATATTCCAAAAGAAAGTTCAATAATTAGCAGCATCTACAAGACTGTCTCCCCTTGGCCAATAGCATAAGATGGACACTGTCATCGGAGGCTTCCTAGAGGGACAGGGACAGTGAGTTGTGCTATAGCTGGCAGGTCCCAGCTCAGGAGGGCCTTATTCAATTTTCAGGAATTTTATTGCAAGCCAGTTGTTAAACATAGTCATTATGAAAGATAATGAAAAATTTGCAAATTATGTTAAAAAAGACAATAAATATTCAAAACTCAGAAGATAAAAGGTGTATCTTAGGGTTATTTAAATTTTTATTTCCATAATTGAGGGTAAGCCTATGACGTTTGTATGTTATTATTTTGCTATATCATCTGAAACTGCTTGCTCCTTGCCTTTGATATCTTATCTTTGATTGACAGTAGTTACTATCAACTCTCCGTAGCTATAATCTCTCTTATTTTCTCCAAGCTATAATCCCTTAGTTTTTAAAATAGGCTTTATATTCAAGGTAGAATGGTAAAACAAAAGAAGTTTTATTTTCTTGTATGATATAAGGTAACAATTCAGATAATTCTTGACACTGACATCGAGTTATCCCAATAATATTAACTAAATAATGGCTCCTTTCCCAATTTGTATTTTTTTCTTGGTTTTCATCTACTTAATTTTATTGTTTTTTTTTATAGTATGTCACTAACACATGGCAATTCAATTAAAATATATGAATATTACTGCCACATAGCAGGCTCTAAAAACAAACAAAAAAAGTATGAATCTTCCTAACTTGACTTTTTTGTGAAAATCATTCATAATATTTTGTAAAAGGTGATACGTTATATTTTCTTTTCTTCTATAATTGCATCTTTTTTTAAATTTTAAATAATAATTATGGACACTTTTTCTAGTATAATATTATGTAGGACTAATGACAAAGGGAAAATCAACATTTCTAATGTTCTGTGCTAAGTGTGATAGTTACTATCAGTTTTAAATATATACTCTTTTATCATATTAAGAAAGAAAAATTCCTGGCTCTGCACCCATAGCTCAGGGGTTAGGGTGTCAGCCACATACACCTAGGCTGGAGTGTTCAAACTGGCCCAGGCCTGCCAAATAACAATGACAATTCCAACAAAAATATAGCCAGGCATTGTGGCGGGTGCCTGTAGTCCCAGCTACTTGGGAGGCTGAGACAAGAGAATCGCTTAAGCCCAAGAGTTTGAGGTTGCTGTGACACCATGGCACTCTACCAATTGCAACACAGTGAGACTCTGTCAAAAAAAAAAAAAAAAAGGAAGAAAGAAAAAGAAAAAAGAAAGAAAGAAGAATTCCTAAAATTTTAATCAAGAAAATATTTTGGATTTAATCAAATGGTTTCTTTGTACCTGCTTATATAATTATATGATTTTTACACTGACTTTTTTTTTCGGGGGGGGGACAGTTTCACTTTATCACCCTTGGTAGAGTGTCATAGCTCACAGCAACCTCCAATTCCTGGGCTTAGGCGATTCTCTTGCCTCAGCCTCCTGACTAGCTGAGTAGCTGGGACTACAGGCTCCCGCTACAACACCCGGCTAATTTTTGTTGCAGTTTGGTGTGGGGCTGGGTTTGAACCCCCTACCCTTGGTATATGGGACTGGTGCCCACCCACTGAGCCATAGACACCACTCTCTGTCTTGTTAATATAATGAATCATCTCGGTAATGTTTTATGCATTATATGTATTAACCTTGCATTCCTGGAATAATCTTTACTGGGTCATCAGTGATTATTTGTCTTAGATGATTGAAATGATTTCATTTTTTTCTCTTTCCACCCTTCACAACATCCTCAGTTTTTTCCTCCCTTCCACTTCCCCTCTTCATCTCCCCTTCTTTCCTTTCCCCTTATTTTCTCTTGCCTCTATACTGATAATTCTTTCATATTGGTCTTAGAGTTGGGAGAAAAAAATGCACATTTAACTCATAAAATCAGTTCAGGAATGTTTTTTCTTTTTCAATTTTTTAAAGCAATCAACATCGCTTTTTTTTACTTATAATTATTTATTACTTGAAGATCTGCAAATTCAGCAGGATCAAATGCCTCCCTTCTCCTTTCTTTTAATTTTTTTTTCTACTTCTTTCTTCCTTTTTCTTTTTTTTTTTAAGATGGGGTCTTGCTCTGTCCCCCAGGCTGGAGTGTGGGCAGTGGGACCATCATAACTCCCTGCAGCCTCAAACTCCTGGGCTCAAGTGATCCTCCTGACTCAACTCCCACCCCCAGTAGCTGGGACCATAGACGTGCACCATCACACTAATTTCTATTTATTTCTGTTAGCTTGTCCCCCACTGCTATAATACGTCTATTATAATAAATCAACTGTGAATTTTTCACTCAAGGATGGAATAACTAGGGTAATTGGCACACTTTATAGGACACTTTTTAAAGAGGTTCTTAGAAAAATCTCATGAGATGTTCTTTGGGAAGCTGCATGAGTGGAAATGAAGCCTGTATTTCTACTAGTTTTGTTAGCTTTTGTGTTTTATATTTTTAAAAGCTCCTTAATTTCATTTTATCAAGTGTGAGTTTTTTGTTTTTGTTTGTTTATTTATTTTTGAGATACAGTCTTCCTCTGCTGCAACTCCTGTGTTCAAGTGATCCTCCTGTCTCAGCCTCTGAAGTAGCTGGGACTACAGGTGCCAGCCACAACACTGTCTAATTTTTGTATTTTTGTAGAGATGGAGTCTTGCTCTTGCTTAGGCTGGTCTTTAACTCTTGATCTCCCAGAGCAGGGGTCCTCAAACTCTCAAACTTGTTAAACAGGGGGCCAGTTCACTGTCCTTCAGTCCGTTGGAGGGCCAGACTGCAGGCCCTAGGACGAGTTGGCTGCTAAGCAGGACAGGCAGTGGCAGCAAAAATACCCGGTGGGCTGGATAAATGTCCTAGATGGGCTATATGTGGCCTGTGGGCCGTAGTTTGAGGACACCTGTCCCAAAGGGCTAGGATTACAGGGATAAGCCACCATACCCTGCCTGAAATATTTTAACACATAATTGAAACTAATATTTCTGTTTCAGTGAAATGAAAAATTGTGGTTTGAATTATAATAGTTTTTCTTATAATAATTTGGGTTTTCCTTTTATTTCAATGATTAAATCCTTTAACATTGTTAATGACTCTGCAGTTTCCCACTTCATTTATTTGTGCTTGCCTTATTAGTTCTCCTTTTCTTCCTTTCTCCTGATGCCTTTATTCCTTTTTTAAAAGCAGGCAATTTAGAAAAGTTATAAAATAAAAAAAAGTTATGGCTCAGTCTCATAACCCAAAGACAGTCATAGTTATTTTGATGCCTTTACTTGTACATCGGTTACATAATTACGTGCAGGCCATATGCACTTTATGTGTTGTTGACCATATATGGGATAATAATATAAATATATGCTTAGAATACATTGGGACTATGTTGATTTCTTCTTTGAAGTAGATTATTATTAAAGAGATTAGTTTAAAATTTTACTGAATTTTGATATTCAGTAAGAATATTTCAAATTTCATCCTTTCTTTTTGTAATGTGATATATAGAATCTGTCTTTTTTTTCTTCATATGAAAAAAAATTTCATGCCTTATTTAATAACCTACTCATTGGAAAAACTATATTAGCTTCTGCTATGATTCTGCAGGTCTGTTAATTCTATGTAATTGATTATACTAGTCAATTCCACATTTTCTTCATTAAATCTGGATACTCCTGTTTTGTCATGTGGAACATTGACATTTCAAATTATAATTTTGTTTCTACCTAATTTTTTTTCCTTTTATGATGTCCTAGTGTTTTCAAGCCCTTTTATCATTACATAAGGACTTTATTTCATTTTCAAATCAAATAATGAGACAATGCTTTTTTAAAAATAATCAAACGTGAAGGCTGGGCCACTCCTTCCTCGGTGGATCCCCCAAACACGTTCTTTGGCATTAGTTTTCTGGGGCTGCTGTTGTAATAAAGCACCACAGTCTGGGTGGCTCGAGAAATGCATTGCCTCACTGTTCTGGGGGCCCAGAATGTGGGAGGGCTGGTTCCTTCCGGGGGCTCAGAGGGAAGGCTCTGCTCTCCTCGGCTTATGGTGCCCATCTTCTCCCTGCGTCTCTTCACACTGCCTTCCTTCAGTGTGTCTCTGTGTCCAAATTTCCCCTCTTTATAAGGGCACCAGTCATATCGGAATTGAGCCCATGCTAATGACCTCATTTGAACTCGATCACTTCAGTAAAGATCCTATTTCTAAGTGAGGTCTAATTCTGATGACTGGAGGTCAACATAGGAATTTTGAGGGGTCACAATTCAACCTATAACAGCATATTAATAGTTAACTTGAAGGACTTCTGGGACTGTGTAAGTTTGGGAAGTGTCAGTTCAAAATATTTAAATTTTGTTTGTTTGTTTGTTTGTTTTTTAGGATTTCTCAGATCTTTAGCATGCTGAAGTGGTCTGTGGCTATACAATTGTCAGGGATCTCTTTGGAAGAGCATTCTATTGGGACCCATGGAAACTGCTGCGTCCACATCTGGTTTGTTTATTTCTTTAGGTTTTCGGTATTGTTATAAATGTTTTAAAAGGTAAACATGTGGTATATGATGGGATACTCAATTCAATTCCATCCAATTCAGCAAATCTTCATACAGCGCCCAATAATTGGGCCAAATAATTGATTTAGTCCTCTTTTTCTGGCATCTCCTTATAAAATTTATCTTTATTTTTGTTGTT
>CAUYQV010035243.1:0-100513 GCA_963574575.1 Galagoides demidoff | reverse complement strand
TTATTTATTTATTTATTTATTTATTTATTTGAGATGGAGTCTCACTCAGTTGCCCTGGATAGAGTGTAATGGCATTAGCCTACCTCACAGCAACCTCTAGTCAAACTCTTTGGTTCTAATAGTGTGATTTTTGGTCTTCTGGATGTATACCTAGTAGAGGAATTGTAGGATCAAATAGCAGATCTATTTTTATTTCTCTAAGTGTTCTCCAAAGGAATGTATCAGTTTGCATTCCCACCAGCAGTGTAGAAGTGTTCCCTTGCTAAGTCATGGAAGAAACCCAGGTGCCCATCAACTCATGAATGGATCAATAAATTGTGGTATATGCACACCATGGAATATTATGCAACCTTAAAGAAAGATGGAGACTTTACCTCCTGCATGTTTACGTGGATAGAGCTGGAACATATTCTTCTTAGCAAAGTATCTCAAGAATGGAAGAAAAAGTGTCCAATGTATTCAGCCCTACTATGAAACTAATGTATAGCTTTCATATGAAAGCTATAACCCAATTATAGCCCAAAAATATGGGGGAAAGGGAGTGGGAGGGGAGGGGAGGTGAGAAGATGGGTGGAGGGAGGGTGATTGGTGGGACCACACCTATGCTTCATCTTACAAGGGTACATGTGAATCTTTCTAAATGTAGAGTATAAATGTCTTAACACAATAACTGAGAAAATGCCATGAAGGCTATGTTAACCAGATTGATGAAAATATTTCAAATTGTATATAAAACAGCACATGGTACCCCATGACTACATTAATGTACACACCTATGATTTGAAGTGGAAAAAATATATATTTGGTTCAAGCAATCCTTCTACTTCAGCCTTCCAAGTAGCTTGGATTACAGGGAACTGCCACAATGCCAGGCTAGTTTTTTGCCTTTCTTTTTTTTTTATTTCTAGTAGAGCTAGGGTCTCATTTCTCTCAGGCTGATCTCGAACTTCAAGAAATTCACCTGCCTTCCAGAGTGCTAGGATTACAGGAGTGAGCCACCATGCCTGGTCTTGCCTATTTTATTCTGTCTTTTACATTAAGGAGGCAGCTTGAGTTTGCAACATGCTAAGCACTGTGATCTAGTGATATGTTATACTGGGCCCACACTCAGTGTCATCACTTCATGTTCTGCCAACATTATCCTGTCATTCAGTGTCATTGTGTTATATGGTACCAGACCATAGACGATTCAGATTTTCTTGATATATTGTAGCAGAAATTTATAATAATAAGGACTACTCAACTAAATTATCATACAACAAACAGTCAAAAAAGATCTACTCCTGAGTTTAGAAGTAGTTCTTTAATTGATCAATTTGTTTTCTTTTTTTTTCTTTGCCATTTCACGTTTGATCCCTATGACCTCAAACTCATAAAACAAGAGTTTTGTTTTATTAGATAGAGTTCTACTACTTCTTATTCATGTGATTCAATTACTCAACTAATGTTTATTGAACACACAATATGTGCCAGTTTTGGTTCCCCCCCAGGAGCTAGGGTATAAAAACAATGAATAAATAAGCATAATTAACATGTTAGGAGAAGAAAAATAAAATTAGAAGAGAGCATAGAGAGTAAGCAAGGGAGGAAGTATATTATTCTACACAGGGTGTATTTGTTTGTTTGTTTTTAAGAGAAAGGTCTTGTTCTGTCACCCAAGCTGGAGTACACTGGCATAATCATAGCTCACTATAACCTTCAACTTCTGGGCTTACACAGTCCTCCTTCCCCAGTCTTCTTACTGGCCAGGATGATCAATGTGAGCCCAGCTAATTTTTCTTATCCTTTGTAGAGATAGGGTCTTGCTGCCTTGCTTAGGCTGGTCTTGAGCTCCTGATCTCAGCCTCTGAAAATGCTGAGATTACAGGTGTGAGCCTCTCATACATAGGGTATTTAAGCAAAGTGTCTGTAATGAGATGCATTTGAGTAGAGTCACAATTAAAACAAGAAAGTGAGTCCTTCCCATCTTGCAGACATCTAAGGGGATCTCTCTAGGAAAAGGTGGCAGCAAGTACTGAGCCTTCACATGCTCAAGGGAAGAATGGAATGGAAACCAACATGGCTAGAGCAGAGTGATCAATGCAGAATGGTGGGGAGTGGGAGAGGAGGGAACAGGAGCAGGGACCTCGTATGGATCTGTTGGCCAAGGCATGAAGTTGACAGTTTATTTTGAGTGAGCTAGAAAGTCACGGGAGGGATCTGAGCCAAGGAGTGACATGTGCTCTGGCCTATATTTTAAAAGATGGCATCAGTTAGTAGTATTGGCTTACTTTTGCTGAGTAACAAATTACTACAAAGTTGGTGGTTTGAAACAACACAAACTTACTATCTCATAGTTACTGTGGGTCAAATGTGGGAGAAGAAGGGCCTTGTAGCTGGATTTTTCTACTCTGAGTCTCACAAATATGAAATTAAGTCATCCCGTTTGAAGCTGAGGATGTTTTTCCAAGCTCATTGAGGTTGTTGGCAGCATTTGTTTCATTGAGATAGTAGGACTGAGGTCCTCAGTGCTGTGTGTATTGGTCGGTTAGTTTCACTTGATCGTAAGCCTAGGCCTGCTCTCAGCTCCCAGAAGCAACTCTCAGTTCTTAGCCTTGTGACCTCCTTACAGCCTCACACTAAGTCACTTCTTCAAATCCAGCAAGAGACTCTCATACTTTGAATCTCTGTCCAATTTGCTAAGACAGAGTCTCCTATTATTTAACATAATCATTCACAGCACCGACTCGGCCATTACCTTTACCATGAATGGAACTCATCAAGGGAGTGACTCTCCCATCATGTTCACGGGGCCTGACCACCCTCCAGCAGACAGGACTGTAAAGTGTGGGCACATCAGAAGGGTGGTAATTTTGGAATTATAAATTTATAATTCCTCTTATACATAAATGGAAACAGAATTGTTGAAGAAGTAAAAGAGAACTCTGAAAACCAGTTTGAAGGGACTGGAGATGTCTACACCACTGCTTCCCCCAATGCAATGTGAATTGAATCTCCTGGGCATTGTGTAAAAATATAGATTCTGATGTTGTAAGACTACAGTAGAGGCCTAATTCTCCTCATAGTCCCCGAGGTGGAGACAGTACTGCTTATAGAGAAGCAAGGTGTTGGCAAATGATGATAGTGGCTTGGGCTAGGGTGGAAATGGTACAAGTGAGAAGCATTTTGAAGGCAGATACAAAATGGCTTGCTGCAAAGGGAACGGAGGCATCAGGATGACATCTAAATTCAGGGGATAGCAATGACCATAGGAAGAGCTTGTTTCAGGGCAGGAATCAAGAGTTCGGTGTAGAATGTGCTAAGATGCCCTTTATAATCCAAGTGGGAAGGATAGTGCCACGCAGTGGAAAATATTGTAGGAAATTCATACATCACATGTAGTGTTATGAAAACTTTCATATTTTACATTTCCGAATACCACAGGGAAAAAGGCTTCATTGATGGTGCTGCAGTTTCTCTCTCTACGTTTCTTGCATTGACAGTTATAAAATAAGCAGTGTTTCTTGGCCCACATACAAAAGTTCCTTACGCTGAAATCAACATATCATTGCTCAAATCATTAAAACTATTGCTAGAAGTCAAAAATATGCATCACTGTGCACAGTCCAGGTATATTGTACTCAAACACTGTCCAGAATAATTTTTAGCACCTGTCAATGCTAATGGATGCCTCACTATGAGACATTTATACCAGATTTTCCCTGACTATTGAAGCAGCTTCATGTTGTGACTAATTATTATAACTTTTCTGGGCAAAATTACGCAGCATTAACCATATAACATTATGAGAGGTAGCCATTGGATCAAGCTTACATAAAAGTTAGTCTTTACTGACTCCCTTGTGGTGTGGATTAGGGCTGTATTGAAGATAAGGTTGCTTATAATTTCCCTAAATCTCAATCATGTAAAATCTTGGCCTTATCAATTCTCATTTTCAGCAGGATCTAAGCTGAAAAATATGCTGCCACCCTGTTCCTCCTCTGGTGGCTGTGGATATGGTATAGTTTATGATTAACTTTAAGTCTTTGTCTTACAGTGTTTCAAGTATTTTAATAAAAACCTTAAATAGAACATAGCGGTGCCAAGGACTATTTGAATGTTAAGTTCACTTCCACTGAAATAAGGTTATAGGAGATGGTTCATAGTTTCAGGAAAGCATGACAAAAAAAGCGACAAAAGACAGTTTTTGTTTAAAGGACTGTTTATCTGTGGAAGAGGTGAAAATTCGCTTTATTGTAAGCAAAAATCTTTATATAAAGCCCCATTTTGTTTCTCTTGCTATTAAACAGTAAAACTTGGTAGTGTTTGCGACCAGAAGAGGCAGAAGATATCTCAAGGATAGCCTGATGATTATGTTTTTATAAATATGACCCAGAACGCCTGGAAATTAAACCAGATCATTCAAGGTAGAGGGTGACAGTAGGTTGGAAGGCTGCTAACCGCGTGGAGAATGGTTAAAAAGTCAGAACTTAACTCTTATTCAGGACTCCTTTCAGGCTGGAACCCTGGGCTACTAGGATTAACTCCTTGTATGACAATTAGCCTTTCTCAATTTGGAAGAATGTGACCGGTGAAAAGAGTTATTGTTAAACCCTGAACTTGGCATAGTTCTTTTACAGACCTCTTTTTTAGGGTTTCATATTAAAACCCCAAAGCTAAAGTTAGGCATAATTCTTTTATGAATTAGTTAAAATATATCACAGTTTTTTCTACTGTTGTATTTATTTTTATGCAATTCATTAACTACTTTATAATGTCATAAAGTAGTTATATTGTTATATTAAAATTGTCTATATATATTAAAATAGCTTTTATTTCAAATTAATGTGACAGTACAAATTTTTAGATTGCATCGTTTTGCACATGGTAATTTAGGAAACTAAATTCTTATTCTTTCTATACCCTAGGTGCACTGAGCCAAAAAAACTGGGGAAAGAAATATCCAACATGTAACAGCCCCAAACAGTCTCCTATCAATATCGATGAAGATCTCACACAAGTCAATGTGAATCTTAAGAAACTTAAATTTCAAGGTTGGGATAAAACATCTTTGGAAAACACGTTCATTCATAACACTGGGAAAACAGGTAAAACATTTGCATTCTACTTGCCCTAAGTATGTTTTTTTGGACTGATATGTTTAGATTCGTTTTATCTCATTTTCCTTTGAACAACATACTATGAACTGGATAAAACCTGTTGGTGCACCAAGAAGAAACCAAATGGAGGAGAGAAAATTAGAAATTTAAACCTTTTGAAAATTTCTATAAAAATAAAATGGCCAGTATTATCATGTCTTATTTTTTGAGCAATATAAAAATAACGATGACAACACTACAAGAGATAGTGAAGATAATGAAATTTGTAGCTAAGCTGTTTAATAACTCCATCACTGGTCAATCACTTAGTCAATCAGGATTTTTTCTCCTTGAGCATAATAGCTTGATCTTTTCTGCTCAGTCTCATGCTATATTCAGTATTTGGATATGAAAACAAGTAACCAACTGTAATTGAAATTTAAGAAAATAAATCACTTGACCTTCTATATAGAAAGTTTAAAGTTATATACATTCCTTCTGTGACATTAAGTGACTTTGTATTGAGACTATCCCTAGAAAAAAAACCATGTAAAATATAATACCTGAAAATGGTTTTTTAATACATTTTAAACAAAAGTATATACTGAGAAGTTATATAAAAACAAATGTGCCCAGAAGACAAAGATTAGAAAAATATTCAAAATCATAACAGTAGTTCTGGGGAGTGGTTTTAACATTAGTGAATTTTTCCTCTGTTTTCCATATTCAGATAATTATTTGAATATCATAATTTATTTTCAAACCTCATGAGGGTTGATATTTTCTATA
Source organism: Galagoides demidoff (assembly GCA_963574575.1). NCBI lineage: Eukaryota > Metazoa > Chordata > Mammalia > Primates > Galagidae > Galagoides > Galagoides demidoff. Next base: position 94,646 of record CAUYQV010035243.1, on the reverse strand, counting down.
TCAGTGGCAGAACTGTAATAACCATTCAATAATTACAAGCCTTATTTCTATTGTATTAATTAAATGCACAAAAGGATATGATCCGAAATCTTGACATTTTTGTTACCAGTTTGAAGGATGTTACAAAGCAGCAGGGCATGTAGTTTCACTCTTATTTTTCTTAGGGGAGATGGTTAAGGACTTGACCAGTAGAGCTTTGCTGCTTGGGTTCGCTACTGGCTTTTCAACAGTGTGGAACTTCAGTCAAATTACTTAACCTTTCTGTGACTCAATTTCATTTTCTACAAAATAGGAATTATAATGGGATTTACCACCTAAGGATTAAGTAGTTAACACATATAATCAGGGTCGTACATGGTACATTATAAGTGATAAATAAATGTTGACTGTCATTGGTACCATTTTTATTATTGTGTTTATTATTATTATTAATGGAAGTGTATATACCTAGCTGGCTGACTAATATGTTGGAGCTATCTCCTGTTGCCAAAAGCTGTTTCTGCTTATGGAATAAAAATCACTTAAATCTTTTTGAGAGACATCAAAATCTTGCATTGATTTCTTAGGAAATATATCTTATATCATTATAAGACAGTCAGATTATATATGCTGTGTGACTTTGGTAGGGAAGTTTATGATTCTGACGGCTGCCACTCCTGCTTCAAACAGGAGATGGTTAAAACCCCTTCAACAGGAATGGGTTTCCTACTTTCCCTGCCATATCCTGGAGATTCTGGAGCTTTGAAGCTTGGGGACGATGCTTAGAGGGATTAGGAGGCAAGACAAAAGCAGTGACCAGATAAGGAGTGGAAACTGGGCTGCAAGGAAGATGGATGCATGCCCTGGAGAAGCCTGCTCTTCTCACTACCCTTCCATCCTCCCTTACTCTGTCTTCCCACTGTCATCAATCAAGTACTTAGGGAAGCAGAGCTTTGGAGGAGCACCAATCTCAGGCCGCCAAACAGAGCAGGTGCACTGGCTGTCCTCTGCTCTTAGAGTCATACAGTAGTTGCGGTCTTCAGCTTAGTTTCCACTTGTTGCAATAAAATGCATTAAGTATATTGTGCAGAGCTATAACAGTGCTTTAATTTATCAAATAAATAATTTCTTAAAGTATCTTAGATACAAAGAAATTTAGTTTAAATTTATAGTTTGATTTTTAAACACTTAGATGGGATTTTACTATTTTTTTTCTTTTTAGTGGAAATTAATCTCACTAATGACTACCGAGTCAGTGGAGGAGTTTCAGAAATGCTGTTCAAAGCAAGCAAGATAACTTTTCACTGGGGAAAATGCAATATGTCATCTGATGGATCAGAACATAGTTTAGAAGGACAAAAATTTCCACTTGAGGTAAGTCAATAGTCTACTAGTTACTGTTTTTAGTTAGCATATAATTTGATTACTTTTAATTCAGATGTTATACTTTATATAGTTATATTTTGGGGATTTGAAGAACATTTGCCTCCCTTACTAGACAGAAATCACTGAGCAGAAGACCCACCTTTGATTTTCCATTGCCTGGAAACCCAGAGGGTCACAAAATAGGTGATCAATAAAGAAATGAAGGAAGGAAGGAAACAAGAGGGAGAATTCATTGACATACTGGAGAGTCCTTTGATTTAATGAGAAAAAATTTCAGCTTTAAAATAAGCAAAATAAATATAATTATAATAAATAATGAATATGCAGTGAAATAAACATTTTCATAGTTTTCATGCATGTCTGGAGATACTCTAAGCTAGCAGACTTTCTTAGAACTAATGTGATCATTTTTATCAAGAACTTTAAATGGCCTATTCTTAATATTGAACATTTATATTTGTAGCAAGTAAGTCTAAATCTAGATCTGTTTGAAAATTTGTGTTCGGCTCGGCGCCTGTGGCTCAATCGGCTAAGGCATCAGCCACATACACCTAAGGTGGTGGGTTCGAATCCCCAGCCCGGGCCCGCCAAACAACAATGACAGCTGCAACCAAAAAATGGCCTGGCGTTGTGGCAGGCGCCTGTGGTCCCAGCTGCTTGGGAGGTGGAGGCAGGAGACTCGCTTGAGCCCAGGAGTTGGAGGTTGCTATGAGCTGTGATGCCATGGCACTCTACCCAGGGGGATAGCTTGAGGTTCCGTCTCAAAAAAAAAAAAAAAAAAGAAAATTTGTGTTCAGTAATGTATTTAAAACAGTAAAAAATTGAAACAAAGGCAATTATTAAATACATTTTGATGAAATGTAGGTTTTGTAAAAGGATTTCGAATGATTTATTTATACGTAAAAAGTTTCATCATAAAGTATGAAATCTTTTAAAATGTAAACATAAAGTGGTGTAGCCAGTATTATTATTCCAATTTTATAAAACATGAAAACTAAGTAAATAGTGACTGAGAATAAGGTCTGAGTCAATGGACTAGATTTGAACTTGGCTCCATCACAGTTACTAATTACATTGTGCAAATTATTTACCTTACCTAAGCTTCAATTTCTTTCTGTGAAATTGACCTAATAGTTATAGTACCTGCCTTATAAATTTATTAAGAGATTAAATGAGAAAACAAATTTTTATCTAGCAAAGTTATTTAAAAAATCAAGGAAATATTCATAGCAATTCCCTTTGGGTGATGGCATTATAGATGCCTCTTACTTATTGCATTAAAATCCCAGTATTTTCTAAATTACCCACAATAAAACTGGGTTACTTTATAATTCAAAACAGTTGTTGATAATAAAAATAAAACTAGGGTATATTGTCTCTGACAGAACTAAAAAGACTTTTTGGGGGTGTTTTTGGTATAAATAATATCCTTAAAGAAAAGAGGATTTTTCAAGTTTGTTTTGTCAAAAATAATCAACTCATTAAACATATCTTGATTTTGAGATTTTAAGATTTTTTTCACAATATGACCTATTTGAACAAAGATGAAAATCAAGAAAACCCATCAATGACAAAAGCTCTAAGTGATAAAAATAAACGATACAGAATCTGTACACTAAATCTCATATGTATTTTATACAAAAGCCTTTCAAATCATTTCTCAGAAATATTGTTTGTGTTATCTGCATGCCACATGGTAGCCACAAAATAAAATCCTACAAAAATTCATAAAAGATAGAAAGCAAGAAATTAAAACCTACTACCCAAGAAAATCACTTCAGAAGACAGGAAAGAAGGAAGGGAGGGAGGGCCAACAAAAACAACCAAAAAACAAGTAAGAAATTGGCAAGTATTTGTTTGCTTGTTTGGGGTTTTTTTTTGGCAGATTTTGGCCAGTGCCGGGTTTGAACCCACAACCTCTGGCGCCCTACTCCTCGAGCCTCAGGCACCGCCCTGTTTGCTTGTTTTTGGTTTTAAAAATACTGTTCGTGTAATTGCGCAGGTAGAGAAACTAAGGAGCATTGTGGCTGGCTCTTTGTTTCTGGTCTCCTGCGTCTTTCAAACTGGTCTTCTCATTTCTGTCCTGATATGATTTGGGATATTAGAAAAAGTTCAAGCTACCATTGTCTGTTTAATAATTGTTAAGTCAATTTCCAATGATTGTCATCCTCTCGGGCTGGTCCTTCTGACCCAAGTCACACATGTCCATTCCTTGTGCCTTTCACCTGGAGAAAATGCTGGTCATTCTTCAGGGGTCAGCTCCTTTCTTTAAAGCTGCGGTGACCCACCCAAAGCGGGAGCCGTAACCATCCTCTGCTTCATACCTTCTCTTCTCCAGTGAGAGGACTAACTACACTTTAATCTTCTCAGGCCCTCTGCACTGTTACCTTAATTATCCTATCTCGCTGAGTGCGTGATTTTCAAGTCTGTGATATGACAAGCACTGAATTACAAGTGGGAATAAAGGCTGATGGACTAAAGTAGAAACTAACAAAGAATAACCTCCCAGCAGGAAAGGAGAATTAAAATATGAAACTTTAAACTCTTCAGGTATTTTTTAGGGAAAAGTCGAGAGTTACTGAAAGATTTAATATTAACAGAGCACAGTGTAAAAATGGTAACTCTGAGCCATCAAGAAAGGCCTACATACTCAAGAAAGTATGAAACCCATATTGAAAGACTTCCAGCAAAATAGTTAAACTAATATGATAATTTGGTAATTGCTTGAGTAGATGTTACAGTGCTATACACCCCGGTAATCTCAAAGTGGTAATTTCTGGGTTCTATTATACGTGCATCTCTGTGTCTCTTCCTCATCAAAGGATGATAAATGATTGTAAATGTAGTTGTGTATATATGTAATTGATAAAATATTTTGAAAATACAGAATGTAGAGTTACACACTTTATGTAATTTTTTAAACCTAATTGATTGAATTAGTCAATTATTTTGTTGCATCTCTTTGCTGACTTTTGTAAAGTCTTTGTCTATCTCATCGCTATCATTGTTACATTTATAGATGCAAATCTACTGCTTCGATGCCGACCGATTTTCAAGTTTCGAAGAAGCAGTTAAAGGAAAAGGGAAGATAAGAGCTTTATCCGTCTTGTTTGAGGTAATCGTTACATACAGATTGAGGACTAACTTCATTCCTCTGTTAGTCACATTAAATATCCCTGCGAGATACCAAGACAAGTTTTCTAACAAATACAAGAGCTCACAAGTAAAAATGACAACTCCGACCACTTTTTTAAAAGATGACCCTTGTCTGGCATTTTTAAAAGGAGACTCCAGATGCCTGGCTTGGCTGGGTCTCTTGCAGTTGGAGCAAAGTGTTCTGTAAGAACACGGATTTTCATATCTGTGCATATCCAGCATCAAAATGGTGTGGCAGTTAACTCTGCATCATACTGTTTTTAAAATTTTTGTCAGTGGAAAATATAAAATTTTTCTGGTTTTCATTGGTGTTTTTTTTTTTTTTTTAGCTATGGAAAAGACATGTTTGGAACTCATTTTGAATACCGGCTTGTACATGTCTTTAAAATGGGATTCATTAACCTTTACATTGAACAATATAGCACACATATTATCCTATTTTTAGAATATCTTTCTTCTTTAACAGGTTGGAATTGAAGAAAATTTGGATTACAAAGCAATTATTGACGGAGTCGAGAGTGTTAGTCGTTTTGGTAAGCTACCTGGAAAAGTATCTTTCTTCAAGATCTACTTGGGATAATTATGAACTTTTACAATATGGCAAAACTCACTTGTTCCAAAAGGTGGAGAAGACTGTATTTTTATAAAGGAGCAATCTTTCACTTTTCACACTTGACGAATTATACATTTCTCACCAAGTAAAGAACAATGTATCAGAAAATGCTATATAAAAATCATAAAATATTAATGTTTTAATTAAGTTGAAAATATTAATGTTTTAATTAAGTGAAAGTTTTCTAAATTTAGTACTGAAAACAATTTAGTTGTATCATGCATTTAAAACATTTATCTGTTATATCTCTGCATTGTATATCTCTTATAGATTCTAAATTCTAAACTGAAGCCAGTTGATTTTGTAAGAATCATGCTTTAAAGTAAAAATGGAATTGTTACTCAACTTACAACTTATTTCCTGCTGGTTTCCTGGATAAATCCTTTGCTTTACCAGAATGAAAAAGTTCTGCTTACATAGAACGAGATGCAAGATGTTTTGACATTGCTCTGCATGCCACCTCTTGGATATTGTAATTTGTCACAGCAAATGCTTTTGACTACATTGGCAATTGACTGCAGACTTACTAATATTGTTATTATACTTTTATTATGCCCTTTTACACAGGGTATTAATGCTGGCCTTGTATCAGTAAAATGAGGATTATTGTCTCTAGGAAGCTACAAGATTTGAAGTCAGGAACAAGACTCGTATAGATCTCTTTTTGGAAAACATAAGCTTGACCTAGGATTAATTTATTTTTGTCAATTACACATGAGGGTCTGAATTGACCAAACTTTTCAGAAGTCAGAAATAAATGAACTGCAGGGAAACTTTCTTTTTTTTTTTTGAAAGTCACAATCAAACACAAAATGAGGCTATTACCTCCCTCTGTCCACCCTGATTGCAGAATTCAATGTTGAGAGCCAGAAGCCACACTTAATTGTCCCTTCCTTGAGGCAGAAAGTGGATTCTATCCAGACTTCAGGGAGAAAGCTAGTTTGAACTCCTGCACTTAAAAATGTATAAAATGTGAGTTGAATTATAAATGTTCCAACCTTACACCAGCCTCTGAGGACAACAAAAGTGATGTTAACACTGGATTGTTTACCGTAACTTGAATAACTGTGGGACCTTGGTCATTTTCTCTTAAGGCTTCTTTATTGTCTGGGGGGTTCTCCAGAAAGGTGCTCATTTAAGCTTAAGAATAAATTTGCTCATGTTCTTTGGCTGAAGTAGTCTTTTTAATATCTATTGTCTTCAAGACACTGAGGCAGATACTTTGTCAGAGGCACTGTGGTCACATAATACCGTCCTGGAGATTATGAATTGCCTAACAGCATTATTCTGCCTCTATCCTGGACCTTAATTTAGAAGTAGAACTAATCGTTCTCAGTCTGGCTGGGGACAGAGAGTAGTCAACCGTCCTTCTCCCTGTTTCTCTGTCCATCTACTTGTGCACAAACTTTCTACTTCCTCTTTTATCAAAAAGCAAAAATCCTCTCTGCTTATCAACTCACTCATCTAGATACTTAATATTTCAGTATGCTGAGCAAGAATGCTAAACTAAGTTGAGTCTTTCTAAAGTTAAAGATTTTTATTTTGTGAGTTCTTAAATCTGGTTCTATCTCAGACTCTAGAAAACCCCGACTGCCCAATGAACTGAAGGCTTCCCCGGATTGACTGACGGCCAGCCATTGCTGCTGGGGACCTTGGGGATTGAGGCAGGACTGGTTTAGACAGTGAGTCTAGAACCACAGCTCCACTCCCAAATCCTGCTCTGCATTTCTAGATAGTATGCATTATAAAAAGCAACACTTTCCCACCATTATTCAGATTATAGAATCTATCTTATTACTCTGTGGGCTGGTTGCTCATTTCCTGCATTCCTAAGAGACAAAGCCAATATCTCATTCCTTCCCTCACCCATCTCTCTTTTTTTCTTGTCTTCCTTCCAACTAACCTACTCCCTGTAAACAGGGCATTATTTTGTGCATGGAGTGGAGAGAGAGGGCAGGAAGGGCATGAGGTTGCAGCAGTACACAGACAATACATTAATATTTCCCAAGCAGAGCCCATAAAAACCTTAGTTGAAATCTTTCATATTGCAAGGAAGAGACAAGATACACCCAAGGTAACACCCATCATTTTCAAATAGGAATTTCCCTCCAGAATGATTTAAGATACTTCCTTAATCTCAAATTGAGCTCAGAGATTTTTATAATGGAGAATCCTCATGGCCATTTGTGATATGGCCCCATCTTAAATATTATTGTCTTAAGTAGTAGAGGGTAATTGTAAGAATTGAGCGTCTCTTCCCTAGTGCTCGGCCCCATGTGGTCTGTGCCCCCCGTCTTTTCCCTTCTTGCTCTCAGCCTCCCCATGGAAGGATCTGATGAGATGCTGGTTAATCATCATTATATTTAATCATCATCATATGTTCTAGCATGCATGATTGCATGAATGAATGACTGATCCCAAATAGAGCAGCCCTGGCTCAGGTGTGATTCGTTCTTGTGTTAACAATCGTGCGGTTATTCAGATGAAGCATGTATTTTTTTCCTAGGCAAGAACAGAAAACAAAGCAAACAGAATAAAACCCCCAAACACCATAGTCCAATTTTCTCAGAAGACATAGTATAACTGAAAAGTACTGTTATAATCAAAAAGTCTTGGACAGGAGCTCAAAAAATGTATGTAAATTTAAAAAAATGGTACAAAATACTGTGTGACTAAGTGACCACTATTGAGATTCGGAGGCAGGAAGAATGAATTCCATACTGGAAATAAGGGAGGGAAAATCAAAACCTTTTTTCTGATTCTTTCCCTTCCTCTTAACTTTTTTCCCCTTTAATTTTGTTCCCAATTTTAAGAAAATTCTCTGTCTCATTATCCCCACTCAGGTCTCACCTCTGCTTTCCCTTTCCTGGCCTCTAGGACTCCTGGTGTCAATTAATTTTCCACCTAATTTAACAGCCAATTTCTTGCTTTGTATTTAATTAGCATTGTCAACACATACACTTGCTTCCCCAAAATATTTGCAAGATAGACTTGTCTTAGTAGAAAAAAAATTGCAGTCCAAATTAACAATTGAGAAGGATGTTACTTAATCATGATTTTTTTCAAATATTAAAAACATAAATCTGAAAGAAAAATATTCACAGATTAAAAATAAATGTTTTTAATTTTCGGAGAATTTGAATTCTGATTATCTTACCTTGACATTGGAGGAAAGGAGGAAATACTTCTAGAAGTTACTAATAAATCCCTTGTTTCAAACCCAATTTAAACTTTCTACTGGATGTAAGTTGTATCAACATGGCACTATCAAACCAGTCAAAAGTCTTATCTCTAAGATTTAGTTTTTAACTCAGACTGGAAGACGTTATCTTCAACTTTAAATAGTAACAGGACTCCTCTTTTCCTTTGGGGTTTATATATTGCAAAGAAAGAAACTTTTAATAATTTAACTTTTAAGTAAAATTAAATTTCTCTTTGAGGCTTTCTGGGTTATGTTCAGTCTTCATAGAATGTAGTGCCATAATAGAGTATTGGGAATGCTGGATCAAGTAGTAGTCTACTATTAGTTCTTTAAGGAATTTTTATACTGTTTTCTATAGAAATTATGTTAATCTGCAGTGACACCAATAGCATGTAAGCATTCCTTTCTCCTGCATCCAGCCGACACCTAGTGTTTTTGGAATTTTTACTAAAAGCCATTGTAACTGGGGTGAAGTGATAGCCCACTGTAGTTCTAGTTTATATTTTCCTGAAGATGAGTGATGTTGGGGCTTTTTGGATAAGTTTATTGGCCATTTGTCTATCTTCTTTGAGAAAGCTTCTGTTCATGTCTTTTGACATATTTTTAATGAGATTGTTTTTTCTTGCTGATTTGCTTGAGTTACTTGTAGATTTTGGATATTATCCCATTTTTGAATGTATAGTTTGTGAATATTTTCTCCCATTCTGTAGATTGTCTGTTTGCTCTGTTGATTATTTTCTTAGCTGTGCAGAAGCTTTTTAGTTTAGTCCAATGCTATTTATGTTTGTTGTTGTCACTGTAATTCCCATTGTGGGCTTAGTTCTAAACTCTTTTCCTCAAGGTTATTCACCATAGCTACAAAGAAAATAAAACACCTGAGAATATACTTAACCAAGGAGTTGAAATATCGTTAGAAAGAGAACCATGAAACACTGAGGGAAAAAAAAAATGCAGAGGACACCAACGAGTGCAAAAGCATTTCATGCTCATGGATTGGTAGAGCAATATTATTAATATTTCTACACTAACCAAAGTGATTCGAAGATCCATTAAAATTTCTGTCAAAATACCCATGTTATATTTCATAAATCTAGAAAAAAAAAATTCTTCACTTTGTTTGGAACCAGAAAAGGGCTGGAATAGTGAAAGCAATCATAAGCTAAATGAACAAATCTGGAGACATCACATTGCCAGACTTCAAACTATACTAAAAGGCTATTGGATCCAAAACAGCAAAACTTTAGTACAAAAATAAAGACTTAGGTCACTGGAATAACATAGAAAACCCAGATATAAAACCATCTATTTACGGGCAACTGATATTTGACAAGGAAGACAAGTGCCACTGGGAAAGAAGGCTTATTCATGAACTGTGCTGAGAAAATTGGATAGGTACATGCAGAATATTGAAACAGGAGCTTTTACTAGTCACAAGAATAATTCAAGATGGATTAAAACTTTAAGGCATGGAACTATAAGAATTCTAGGAAAAAGTGTAGGGAAAATTCTTTTAGGTGCCATATAAATTTTATCTTTTTTATTGGTTAAAGACCAATTTTTTTAATTTATTTATTTTTCAATTTGATTCTTTTTTTTATTAGATCATAGCTGTGTACATTGATACTGTCATGGGGTACAGTGTGTTATTTTTATATACAACTTGAAATATTTTCATCAAATTGGTTAACATATTCTTCATGTCATTTTCTTAGTTATTGTGTTATAAGACATTTATATTCTTCATTTAGAAAGATTCACATGTACCCTTAAAAGATGCATGTTGACTACACTCACACACACCATGCACACACTGTTCCCCATACATCAATTTAGGGAAAATTTACATCTTCCCAACACTGAATCTTCCAGCCCACAAATACATATTGCTAGCATATATTTTATTCTCTCAAGAATATTTTGTAATTTTCAATGTAGATGTTTTACACATCATTTTTAAGATTTACTTATATTTGATTGTTTTGCTATTTTAAGACATATTGCTTTAAATTTTATTTTCTGCTGTTTAATGCTGGCATATAGAAATACAATTGATCTTTATGTATGGATCCTATGTGCATTGACTTCCCTAAATTCATTTATAAATTCTTACACTCTAAACTTTTTCAATATTATATGCACAATTATGTTTTTGCAAATTCTGGTGGTACTCTTTCTATACAATCAACGTGACTTTTTTCTTACTTGATTGCATTGGCCCAGTTTTCCCATTCAGTGTTAAATAGAAATGGTAATGACAGGATATTGTTGTCTCATTCTTGATCTCTAGGACAGACACTTTCAATAAGTCATCCTTAAATGTTATGCTTTATGACTTTTGAAAATAATCTCCATCAGTGTAAGGTTGTGTTTTTGTTTTCCATGAATTGATATTGATCTTATCTAATGATAGAACTATATCTATTGAGATAATCATGTAATTGCTAAATATCTTTTATATCTAAAATATTATCCTCAGCATCTTGATGTTGTAAAGCTAAGGTATATAACACTGCATAGTGATATATGTAAGATAATTTGGAGTATGGAGTATGCCATCTTTATCTCTGTTTGTTAAGTGCTTCCCACATGTTCTTAAAATTTTAGTTCTGATAAATGCATGACAAAAAGGATGTGTCTCTGTTTCATAGAAGGTTTGAACAGCTAAGTTCCAGTGCTGGGATTCCAGCTGAATTGTATATTTTTCCCTTGTAGGGAAGCAGGCTGCCTTAGACCCATTCACATTGCGGAACCTTCTGCCAAATTCAACTGACAAGTATTACACTTACAATGGCTCCCTGACATCTCCTCCCTGCACGGACACTGTTGACTGGATTGTTTTCAAAGATACAGTTAGCATCTCTGAAAGCCAGGTAATCTCTGACATTCACACAAATGAAGTGCTTTGAAGCAATTTAAAAATATATATATTTTTTAGCTTTGCATTAGAGTATCTGTTGTAAAGCATTTACTTATGCCTTTGAAGCAGATATGCTAAATTATTTGGTGTTCTTTCCAGTTGGCTGTGTTTTGTGAAGTTCTTACCATGCAGCAATCTGGTTATGTCATGTTGATGGACTACTTGCAAAACAATTTTCGAGAACAACAGTACAAGTTCTCTAGGCAAGTGTTTTCCTCCTACACTGGAAAGGAAGAGATTCATGAAGCAGGTATGCATTAAAATGTGATTTTTCTGCAATTCTCGCAGAGCTGATGTTACAGGAGGTAATTGTGGAATGATGGAAAATATACAGGACTTAGAATTTTCGGGCTCGGCGCCTGTGGCTCAATCGGCTAAGGTGCCAGCCACGTACACCTAAGGTGGCGGGTTCAAATCCCCAGCCGGGGCCCGCCAAACAATAATGATGGCTGCAACCAAAAAATGGCCAGGCATTGTGGCAGGTGCCTGTGGTCCCAGTTACTCAGGAGGTTGAGGCAGGAGACTCACTTGAGCCCAGGAGTTGGAGGTTGCTATGAGCTGTGATGCCATGGCCCTCTACCCAGGGGTACAGCTTGAGGCTCCGTCTCAAAAAAAAAAAAAAAGAATTTTCAAAATATTTTCATTATTAGTTTTGTAACTTTAGGTAAGCTGTTTAATTCTTTGAATTTCTGCTACCACATCTATAAAATCATAATCAGAGAATCCGTTCTTCCTCATATGAAGAAACTCATTTTATAAGTGAGAAAAACTGAGATTCAATAAAAAGTTACTTTTCCACAATATCTAGCAAAGTTACATACATACGTCCTAATTCACTTTATAGCCTGGCGTTTGCCTGGATTAAGAGTGATAATTTAAGAAAGGAATGAGTAAGAGGATGAGGTGTTCAAAGCTTGGGGACATCACCACTGGTTGATGATTAGGGAACCTCCATGGAGGAACCATATTTGAGCTGATTCTTGGCACTTGTTTGGGTTTTCAAGTGAATTGTTAATGATTTTAAAAAGAATCTTCTTCCTCTTTCCTTCCTTGGAGGAAAAGAAGTATGTTCTTGGTAGGTGCAGCCAGTGGAGATGACACCAGTAGGGGTGTCTCTGAAATGCCCTTTGTGTATTCTGAAGAAGAAAGATCAATCAAAAGCCTTTAAAAATGTCCGGTGAACACAATCAGCTGGATCTGTTGATTTGTTCTTTTCAGTTTATGTAGAGATTATGCCAATTCATGAAAGACATAGCTGAAGTGGCTTTCATTTGGGGACTTACAATCTTTCAAGTAGATGGTCTTCTTTGATCTCAGCCCCTGCAATGAATTTTTTGCCATGTGCAACATTAATTTAATAATCATCTTCTTTTGAAGATTAGGCTATAAAACAACATGGTTTTATATTAATGTGGTATTTGTGAAATTGTTTATCCTTTAACAAAAAGAAATAGAGCTAAAGAAAACAGTGATGAATAGCTATATTTAATATGACATTAAGTTTCAAATTAATTGCTCTGAAGCGAGACAGTTTAATTATATTTCTCCCAGCACTATGAAATACTATAACATCCTGTCTGGTAAATAATAGACAATTGATTAGAAAAAAAGTGAGTTTAATTATCCCTTTTTCCCAACGTTATAGACCAAATAACAAATTAAATGAATATGACTTTTTCATGTACTTTTATCAATTATATTTTATTAAAACCCTCTGTGGCTTTATTGCTTTTAGAATACAATCCAAACCACTTGTCATTGCTTAGTAAGTTCTGCTCACTTCTCCTCAACTAGCATCCTTCTCTTGTTTTGAATCCATGAAGTGGCCTGAAGATAAAGACCACATTGTTCTAGGTTGCATTTATGCACACTGTTTCCCTGCCTCCTCATTCTTCAAAACTTTAGTAGGAAATTGCATTCACAGGGAGGCCATCTCTGACTCTATCTCTATCACTCCCAGTGTGGTTCTGGCACCAGGCACAGGACTGCACACTAAGGAGGCACGATACTCAAAGAGTCCATGGCACACAATACTCATCTGGAGTTGTGCATCAGCCCAGGCATACCATACTTCATAGGAGCTGCCAGAGGACAGGATTGATCTATGTGCTTATTTGTCTTACCCACTGGACTCTGAGCCTTGTGAAGGAAGTGACTAAGTTGTTTAGTCTCTCATTCACTGAAGATTCACAGCATGACTGAAAGAATCCATTTCTATATAATAGAAACATAGAAGGTGATGCTCGAGGTGTGCGCTTCCTGCACTGTTCACTGTGTATTCTACATATAATTCTGGTTTAATGTAGAACATGGTTTTCACAGTTAACTGTTAAAGACCCAAAGAAATGACAGGAATAACAAAAGTGGTAATAGCTGCTAGGTATTTTGTGACTTCACCAGAAATTGAACTATACAGTATTTGATTTAACCTTGTATCACTTTTATTATTTTCCAGTGTGGGAAGCTATTTTAGAATGGCTTGACAAGTTCACACGACCAGAAAGGGGTAGAGTTGGGATTTGAACCCAAATCTCCCTGATCCTAAAACCTTGCAAAGTTCTCCATTGTGCTTTACGTTTATGAAGAAACGTAATTTCTGCTTATGTCATTTTTTCATATAAACTGATGACCTAGTGATATAAAACACCAAAAAAAAAAAGTATTGGCTTTTGAATGCTTTATTTATCCTAAGGTCAAGCACAGGAAGATTACTTTCCAAACTACTTGGTGTCCGGGGTTATATGAATGTACCATGGCTCCTCTATGCTGGCTCCTCTCCAATCACTGTTCTTCTCTAAGAGAAGTTGTATATTTTAGAATTTCATGTTTTTGCTGCACTACTGTTGTGACTGCCAGACTAATAATAATTTATCACCTATTTGTGGTTTAAACTCCAAAATGATTAAAATAGTAGAAATGACTAGGGAAAAAAATGGACTTATTTGAATTGAAGGGGTGTGCTCTCACCAGCAGACATCGTGGAAGCCTTTGTGGCACAGCTGGGAGAAGGGCTCAAGTACAACTTGGACTTTCCCTAACACACGCAGACAGTGTAAACTCATCATTTATACCCTCATCTTAATCTGAGGGTTAATAAAAAGAAAAAAATGCAAAATTCAAGAAAAAATAAGTTTTACAATAAAAATGTACATCGCTGCCTTGGCTGTGCACTCAGTCCGACAAGTGCCCACTTTCCTGGCTTCCTCAAGAAAATCCAACCACACCAACATTTTGTGATCTGGATATTTTGACTAAAGATTTATGGAGTCACGGGGGGGAGACAAAACTTAGCAGATCCCCAAAACTTAGGGCTGCAACTTAGAAAATATTTGGAAAGCGTTATTCTCTTATATCTTCAGGAAAAACAAATGCATTCAAAGGCCGATACTAGCTTTTCATTAAAGTTTCATGTCTTTACAATTATCCACTTTTATTCTAAAGTCATGTAAGCAGAAGCTCATCTCTTTTGCACCCTCTTTTGCTTGGCCCCAGAGCCCTCCCCGTCAGATTCTGACCCTCCTCATGGGTCAGTCTCCCTTACAGAGTCTCTGCTGCTGCGTGGAGCCCACTTGATTCTTCATGTCTTTCCAAGGCAGAAGAATTATCTTAGTCCCATGTCCTCCACACTTGCTTCCCCAAGCCTATGCCAATGGAGTCAGCAGTGCAGGGCCCTTTGTTTTCTAAGATGTTCTCCCCCTTCTAGGGGAGTCAGAGGTTATAAAGAACAACTTTTCCCCCTCTGGTTGCATACACTTGTGACCACATTTACAATTTTAAAGCTTCAATCTTTGTCAAAATATACGACTTTGAGATAGCAGTGAGATATATAGAAACTCGGGTTATGTCACTTGCAGGGTCTTATCCATGCCGTTAAATATTCAGTCAACTCTTTCTTTTAATTGATATCAGCCACTATCAGATAATTAATTTGTATGCCATTACTCAGTATAGGGCCTTCCCTAGCACCAATAATTGAAAGTAATTCTTCTTTCTTCTAAATTATTAAGCCCCCTTACCTATAGTTACTATACTTTGCCTTTTATGCCTTTCTTTAGAAGTGTTTATGTGTACACCTTAATCTCATGGTAGTTCTATCTGATCGATCTCAGTATTATCTGTTTCCCCTGATAAAGCACCTGTCAGGTGGAAATGCTGTCTGACTCCGTGACGGATGATGAACAAATGAATGAATTGACATGCGGCCCAAGCTTACTTAACACGCAGCCTTTGAGGTTAAAGCGAGCGTGTGTGTTCCTGGCAACAATCACAGAAGGAACAACTGTCCGACTTGCCAGACAGGTCGGAGCCGAGTTCTTCCTTGCTGAGCATCCTTTAAATAATTAAAAACTCTGCAGAAGCCTTCATGAGAATGCAATAGAATAGCATCAGCATATGTGTGCAGGTCATGTTCAAAATTAAATATTCCAGGGAAAGGAGGATTCTAGTTTTAAAAAGGTAATATCCATGTCATAATATCATTGTTAAATAGTTTCCTCTGTGACTCAGAAAAAAGAAAGAGGTGAATAATTTACTTTCTTCATTTTGGCTCTCTTAATGTTCTTTAAAAGTGCTTTTGTATTTAACCATAATAAACATTTATTGTATTTTTATAGTCTTCCCTTGTATAGCATTCTTTTTACAAAGTGAGCAACTCACTTTTTGTTTTGCAGTCAAAAAGGGAGAGGTATCTGATGATAGAGTTTCTTTTCACCAACCATAGCAATTTTTGCTTTCTCCATCATGAGTAATGACATTCCACAGTGTTGTTATTATCTGCACAGACACTGTGATCTTGTGGTAGTTTTTCCCTTTGTTTTCCTTAATGCTGTCTCCTTTTCTACTTTTTGGAACCGAATTTGAGAATGACAATTGAGGATTGCATTTATGCTCAGGATTTGTTATTTATTAAATTGAATATGAAAATGAGCTATTAATTACATGAACTTTGTAAAAAAGAAAATATATATAAGCACACAGAAGAAAATAAAAATCCCCTATACTGCTCCTACCCAGGGGTAACTGTTATGAGCATTCTAGGGAACAGCCTTTCAGATCTTTCTCTTGAATTAAAAATATACTATTCTACCTCTCAAAACGAGACTATACTCCATGTCTGTTTGTTGTCTTTTTTATCTATGATATAGGTGTATTTTTAATGCACCATCTTGTTTTTATGTAACATTCCACTCTATAGTTCTAACAGTTTATTAAAACTAAATTAGTTTTTCAGCTGTGGACAATTTTTGTTGTTATAAATATCAGACATCCTCATTTTGATGAAGAGAGAAGAGCTAGCGTGAGAATTGTCAGAATCTTGCCCTCAATAATTTCATTGCAGAGAAATGTATTTTGCAAAATATATTGCAAATAATTGCAAAGCCATGTGATTACTGCAGATTTAGGTAAATTCCTGGAGGTTGCAGGCTGGGCTGTCTTCATTTTAATATCCACAGAAGGGACCCAGTAACATTTTGCAAAGGAATACATATTTTACCCGAACTTTGATCCACTATGTTTTCACTTTTGTGTAGCTCCAGTATTTATTAGAAAGGCATTTCTTGGTGACATCACAAAATGGGCAGTGGATTTTCTAAGGATCCTAGAATTTAATAGAAATATCTGATCTCGAAGGAGTTAGTAAAAGCTCTTTTTCACATACCGAGGACCACGTGTGAATAATGACACAACATAGCACCGGTATAAAGCAGTGAAGTTCAACTACCCCTTCCTTCCAGGCACTGCTGGCTTTTATACCACACTTACCTCCTAACAAGTTTCGCCCTCTAAGAGGCAGAGGCCTGCTAAAGCACAGTGGAGAAAAGGCTTGGGCTTTACAGTCCAGTAGGCTTGATTTCAAACCCCAGCACCAATATTTATTTGTTGTATAAAAACTGTCAAGTTATTTAACCTCAGCCAGCCTCAGTTTCTTCACTTATAAAACGGGAAAGTTAAAAATGGTCACTTTATAGCATCGTTGTTTAAATGGGGTTTAAATGAGGTAGTGTTTGCACAGCAGTCCAGATCTTTGAATGGACTCAGCATTAGTATACTGTAATGTGTGTATATGTATAAAAACACGGGATGTCACAGGTATGACACACTATCCAAGTTTTCCATGTGTTTCAGACTAATTCATTAAATAAAATTATGGATATGCTTCTAATTTAGTTTTCTAATACAGTAATATATTTAATACAGACCAACTTTTAAAATAGAATGTAAATATTTTTCAGGGTAGAATAAAGTGAAGAGAGTGTCTTTGTTGCATAATATATTTGAGTTTGAAAATTTTCTGCAATTCTCCGAAAAATGTCATGATGAATTATGCATTAGTATACTTACCTTCTTGAAGGTCAGTGGTTGTAAATAGCATTTGTTACGGTCACCTGTTGTATGTTAACACTATAATTATATTCAGAAAAGCAAAGTGAAGATTATTCACTTCTTAGAAGATTATAGCTTACAAATGTAATGGCTGACAAAGTTACTCTGTGTCCCCAGAGAAGATTGGGTGAAGTAGGTAGAATTCCAAAGACTTCTTTTGGCTGTCTGTTACATAAAGTGAATAATGTAAGCATTTATAAATGCAAGACTACGTATTTTCCAATTATTACATTTAACACTGTATCAGTGTTTACAATAGTTATTAAGATCTGCTACTCCCTAAAGAGAAATACAGCCTTCTTGGTTATCTTCTGGGTCTGTAAGTCTTAAGTTTCTCTCATGTAACCACAAAACTTTGTTTCAACTAAAACTTTGTGAAGCGTTTAAGCTTTTAATGGAAAATATGTATAATTTTGAAAAGTATCTCTCTTAATATTTATTTTAAATGAGACTCAGAAACTTCAAATAAAGACATGGTGAACTTACCAGTGCATATTCACAAAGCGCTTTTGTCATGAGCTATGGTAAACTGTATAGAAGTTCAAATCAGTGGACATAACTGAGTAAAACCTAGGGTAGTCTGGGTAGTTATGACATTTTCTCTGCCACTCCTCAAGAGGCATTTCTCTCTCTTTTTATATCCATCTACATTTTTCTCATTTTGTAAAGAGTGAAGACTGCACCTTCAGAGGAAACCCACACCTTCCCTTGGTCATCTACGTCAACTTTTGTAATTAACAAAGAGATCTGTAACAGCCAAAAAAAAAAATGCATTGATATTTCTCCTTCCCCATTTCTTTTCTTTTTTTTTTCCCTCCACTTTTTCCTTTTTTCTTGTGATCAGTGCTCTGCTTATTAATTTTTTGGTACTTGTTTCACAAGTCATGTGTGTTCTCATGTATTAGATTTCACTCTTCGTAGAAATAATGCGATGATGAGTAATAAACCACAAGACTTTCAGCTAAAACTTTGTGAAGCATTTAAACTTTTAATACAAAATACATGTAATTTTGAAAAGCACAATCTAATTTTGTCTAAACAGCAAATTTAGTTTTACAAGTTTATTGTGTATTCTCTGCACTAGGAGTCCAGACTTTAGACTTAGTAAGTAGTAATTATATCCAAGAGCTTACTAAATCTGGGGTTAGAAACCAATCACAGGAATGAGCTTCTGTTTGTTGTCATTGTTTTGAGAGAGAGTCTCACTCAGTCACCCTGGGGTTGAGTACCCTGGTGTCATAGCTCACAGCAACCTCTAACTCTTGGGGCACAGTGATCCTTTTGTTTTATCCTTCTGAGTAATTGGGACTACAGATGCCTGCCACAATACCTGGCTAGTTTTCTATTTATAGTAGAGACTGGGTTTCCTTCTTGCTCGGCTGGTCTCTAACTCCTAGACTCAGGTAATCCACCCAGGTGAGCCTCCCAGAGTGCTAGGATTACAGTGTGAGCCA
Organism: Galagoides demidoff; assembly: GCA_963574575.1. NCBI lineage: Eukaryota > Metazoa > Chordata > Mammalia > Primates > Galagidae > Galagoides > Galagoides demidoff. The sequence goes on along the minus strand of CAUYQV010035243.1, from coordinate 75,555 downwards.
CCGCACCCAGCCTGGGAATGAGCTTCTTAAAGGGAAGGATTAGCCCCTTCTTCATCTGTATGTCAAGAATGCCTGGAACCCAGCAGATGAGAGTGGATTGCGAAAAATGAGTGTTTCAAAAAGGACATTTATAGCTGCTTTATAAAAAAAAATAGAACATCTTAGCTGGGCATTGTAACAGGTGCCTGTAGTCCCAGCTACTTGGGAGGCTGAGGCAAGAGAATTACGTAAGCCCAAGAGCTAGAGGTTGATGTGAGCTGTGATGCCACAGCACTCTACCGAGGGCAACAAAGTGAGACTCTGTCTCCATAAAAAAATAAAATAAAATAAAAAAATAGTACATCTTCATTTTGAACAGTAAGGACCCTTTCCATTTCTATAGTGCAGAAGCACTTACTTGCACTCTTTGTGACTTGACATGGGCCCCATATGTATCAGAAGCTGGCTCAGAGCCAAAGGCCTACAAGAACCAGGTTGTCCTTGGTCTGTGGTCAATAAAGAATCAGTAGCTATGACCCAGATCACTCATAGACATAGAAAGGAATCAGAATGGGAAATGTGTGTCTGAAGAAGGAAGTGGAACTTTGGGTGGTACCTGTGGCTCAAGGAATAGGGCACCGGCCCCATATACCAGGGGTGGCAGGTTCAAACCTGGCCCTGGCCAAAACTGCAAAAAAAAAAGAAAAGAAGTGGAACTTCAAAAGACTTCTGAACTTCACATTACCAAGGAAATTATATTTTTGTTACTATTTTATTCTATGGGAACTTGTATTTGGTGTCTGAGTACCTATTGATCTCAAAAATCCTTCTTGATTTTTAATACAGATGGAAAATTTGATGTGTGTTAATCACTTCTTTTATGGTCTTCACCCAGCTTTGTATTTAAAGATTAATTAGTATACAAGGAATTAGCTAGATGGTTACTTAAAGATCTAGTTCTATCCTATAGAAGAGCAACCCTTCAGCAACATTATAGTTATAGAAACATAGGCTTTTCTCTTGAAGACTTTCTAAAATGCATTTGGGTTTTGTTCCATAAAATTCTGTGATTCGGCATCTAAAAGATGAGATTTAGCTGTAGCTTTACATGTATAACTAAAGCTAAATTGTTAATTATCAGTAAACGCAAGGAGCATTTTAAAAATTAATCTCTAATTAAAATTTAAAGGTATCAAACAAATATAATAGACTTAGAAAGGAAGGAAGTCCCATAGACTCAAAATGGAAGAAAGCAAAGAACAAATACCTACTGGGAAGGAATACGAAGTTCTTTTGGGGGTCCTACTGATTCTTAAAATTTGAAACATCTAACTAATCACTGCTATTAAGGCAAGATTAATACAGACATCCAGCCAAAGTGGTTTATGCCGTTTAGGCAGTAGTCCTTTGGATATTTCGAAAGTAATACTTTTATATTTTTCTCAAAAGATTTTTAGGTTTAAGTGCATCCATAAAACTAATGCATTTTAAGATGATTTTGTCTTGAAAAAGTATAGTTAATTTTTAAATCATGACTCTCTAAAAAGTGAGGTTGATATTTAAAGGATAAAAATCTGCAAATGATATTGTCCAGAATCATTTTTCCCCTTCTAAAGGTGGGCTTGGAATTCAATAGGAAAAAACAATGAGGCCTGGTCCCGGTTTGATGGTCTTCTGCCATCTGGTGGACGTTAATAGAAGTGTCAGTACATAGAGTAACAGATGATGCACTGTGGACCCAAGAGAGGGGAAGCTGCGTGGAGCGGGGGTAATCAGTGGGACCTCACCTATGGTGCATATTGCAAGCGTACATGTCAAATTCATTAAGAGTAGAGTATATATGTCCTAACACAACAATTAAGTAAATGAAGCGAAAGCTATGTTAACCAGTTTGATGTAAGCATTCCAAATTGTATACAAAATCAGCACATTATGCCCTATAAGTGCATTAATGTACACAGTTATGATTTAATAAAAAATAGTTTTTTAAAAAAATTATGACATTTTATATTCTACATGCTACTCATTTGACAGGTTTTTATATATGTGTTTAAAAGGCAAAGCTAGAATGTTTCCTGTTTCTACATTTTCATATCCTGAATTCATAAGTTTTGATAATGAAAGAATTGTCCTCTTAGTAAGAATTGTCCTTTAGTAAGCTCCTAAAGGAATTTTCCAGTCTAAACCCTTTCTAAGCAAAAAAATGGTATCACGGGTCTACAGTGAAAAATTCTCTAACTCATATAAAGTTATACATGTATTTATATGAGGAATGCATGTTAATTCTTTTCTGAATCATTTCTATGCCATTGCTAGCATATGTATATATGCTAAAATTGCTAATACTAAGTCCTGTATGTAATTTTTTTTCAATTTGCTAGGCGAATCATTAGTTGTGAGTGCCCTCCTGTGTTCATGAGATGTATTGCAGACTAGTAGAGACAAAAAGGTCACATTCTGATTCAGTTGCTGCTATATTGCCTCTGAGTCCTTGTGATTTTTCCATCAGTAATGATTGGTTGACCTAGGTAGATTGCATGCTCCCATCTGGTGGCTTTGTAACTACAAATACCACCGGAAAACAAAGCCCAGATTCCGTGAGCATATTAATTAATCTTTTTCTGAGAGTGGTATCTCTCCCATTGCTGTGCAAATCTGTTTGTCCAGTGAAGACATTATATCTTATTTCATTAACACAAGATCATAAAATTTTATAATTTTTCTCCTCCCAGTTAGTCCCAACTATCACATGGTGAGTGTGTTTTAGAAAGAATAAGGTACTCTTTCCTGTGGGACTAAATTTTTGGCATGATTCCCAGGATGGACTTAAATTCATTTTAAGAAGTCTCTTAGTGATTTTTCACAATATTATTTTTTTCAGATAAGACAAACAAATCTTCTCATGTCTTGAAATTATTGGTTTAGTTTTTTGACCATTGCAAGGTGGGATTTTTGCCAGCATGTCTGAAAAAAATACTGAAATGATCCCTTTAGTTCTATGGTTTTCACTGGTTGGGAATTGTAAATTATTTTAAGGATTCTCTAATGACAAAATATCCAACAATAGACTATTGTAATTGAAATTTTCTTTATCCTGAGCTAAATATATTTCTCAAGTACAAAACAAGAGAAATAAAGGCATCATGAACTTATAGATATCCTTCGTTCATTTATTTCTAAAAATGAAAATTTAAGCCAAATACATCCAAGACCATATTCCAGGCAGTATAGAAATAGAGAGCTATGGTTCTAACACTTATAATCTTCTAGAAGAGTTAAGACTCGCCCAGAATGAAATCATGTAAGACAGTGTGCAAATAGTGCAATAATGTCAAACAAAATAGGTGATCAAAATGACTCCGATCATGTTGTAGAGATCAGAGTATACATAATGGAGGTGGTAGCATTTACCCAAGATCATTCCTGAAAAAACGGCACAGTAGAAAAGTAGAACTTTTTAAACTTCCATTGAAATAAAATAAAATACAAATCTTTATGGATTATGTTTAACTTATTAAAGTCTTGGAGGCTAACAGTTATATCAATAGCTATACTTCTTTTTCTCTGAAGTGTGTAGTTCAGAACCAGAAAATGTTCAAGCTGATCCAGAGAACTATACCAGCCTCCTTGTTACGTGGGAAAGGCCTCGAGTAGTTTATGATACAATGATTGAGAAGTTTGCAGTTTTGTACCAGCAGTTGGAGGGAGAAGACCAAACCAAGCATGAATTTTTGACAGATGGCTATCAAGATTTGGTAACTATAAGATTAATTATTTTATGTTTGATAACATTATGGTTTAATTTCCAATGTGAGAACTTACTAATGATCATATATTTTTGCCCCTAGTTAGACTTTGTACAGGGGTATCTAGTGGGGTCAGGTGGGGGCAGCCGAAGCTATACTAACTTATGTCAAAAGTTACCCTGAGTTATAGGGACCACATGATTTTGCCAACAACAACATTATAGAAGGGAGACATTTGCAGGACTTCTGAACCAGAGATTATTTAATGCATTATCTCATTACAAATAAAAGGACTTAGAGAACAGCTAAATAAATACCTTGAATAATGTCTCACAGTTGTATATGTACAATAAGTAAGCATTCACACTAATTTAAAATAATTTTTATATGCAACTTTCTAAAGTTATATCTGATTTTTGGAAAGCAAAACATTCCTAGTTTCCCCATGTCTTCGCAAATACCACAAGTTCATTTTAGTGACATTGCATAAGCATTTTCTTCTGTTAATAAAATATAAATATTTTACATTGACCAATGAGAAAAAGTTCTAGAAAAGATGTCTACTGCACTAGTCATCCTGTGATTACTCATAGTATTGCTATGAGATAACCATTTGTGTAATCATTCACATCTTTGTTTTAGGGTGCTATTCTCAATAATTTGCTGCCCAATATGAGTTATGTGCTTCAGATAGTAGCCATATGTACTAACGGCTTATATGGGAAATACAGTGACCAGCTGATTGTTGACATGCCGACTGATGACTCTGGTAAGTGCCCACCTTATTCCTATATGTCACCTAAATAAATCAGGCTGGGTTGGTTACTGGATAAACTGATGCTTTCTCTCTGACTTTATGCTCTTTTGGCCAAAAAGCAACATGTTTTACATCTGGATCATTAGGTAATTTTGTGAGGCCCAGGACCTGTTTCTCATTTAGCCGATCTGGTGCAGGACAGTAATTGAATTTGCCCTTAATACTGAAGTTTTCCATTTGTAAAATAAGAATAGTAAGGTCTATTTTAAAAGTTTATAATGGTCACCGAATGACATTTACTAAGTGAACGTTGACATTGTTGTGGATAATTAAGAGTTGGATAAATTTCAATAATTAAGAGTTGGTTTCATTTCCCTTTTCAGCCCCCAAAGCATTATGTAGTAAGTATTTACATGATCCTGAGGTCATGGTATTTTTATATACCTATATAAACCATCTCAACACTTTATCTTAGATAATGTTATCCACTTTTCATAATTTGGTCAGGGGAGGGATTTCCTCTTAGTTGATCTTCCAATAGCACGTATTTCACAAAAACAAAACAAACAAAAGGTGTTTTCTATTTTATTTGCATGCATCTTCTTTAAGTATTATGGGCAAGTCTTTTTATCTCAGATCATATGCAATAACTGATTCAAACACTGACCATCATAATTGACAGTTTATAAATGTACATAGTTTTCTTCTTGTTAGTGTAAGCAGTTTTAAAGTAATAGAATGGAAGTGTACACATTTATATGTGTATCTGTATACACACAGTGCACATGTGTGTATTCACATATCTGCAAACATACATGTGTAAATGTAAATTCTCTTTGGTCATCCATATCATGACTACCCATTGGAACTTTTACATGTTTTTATTGTAAGTGAATGGTTACAAATTATATTAATTATAACATATTTTAGTTTTTCATATGGAAGGAAAATTGACAAGCACTGTTTGGCCATTGTTGTCTAAATCCAATGTGAGCTTAGATAAAGTGCACGTTCCTCTATCACCTTGCCATAGCTATTCCTACTAGTTGACTTTTGAAGTTAAACAGTCTACAGCAAAGCATTGTATGGTATAAAATGCATTCTTCAAATCAAAGGCTACAGAACTTTTCTGAAATTGATCTTGAGTTAATGAATATTACTACCATCAAGATGGCAATATCATTATTTACTATTTCCTTATGACGTGCCTCATGGCCTGGGTATAACCATCTTTCACATCGCTTTATTTAGAATTATTTTTGTCAAAATCATGTAATTTTTGAATGGACTATGAGTGCTAAGTCTTACATAAAAGTGAGTATCAAAGTAACAGACTGTTTTTAACTATGAGCCACTCCATTGAATGGCCACCAGCATCCAAGTTGCTCAAATTGATCCATTCAGAAAATGATCTTTATCAGCTAACATTAACCATGTTGGCTAAAATCGTATGTGAATTGGTTGAACTATGGCATATGAAAAAATCTCCTGTATCTTTAAGTGTGCGTTGTAGAGTCCAAAGTATATTGAACACATTCACTTAAGTTTACTATCTTGGTTTAATTTTATTATTCTAATTTCTATATATAAAACAATTTGCCAGAACTTTAGAAAAGTAATTACTTTTAATTTCTTATTTTATACTCTTTATTACTCTATTCACCATGCTAAAATTTTAAACTTTTGAAATATTTTGGGGTTTTATTTTTTTACTTTTGAGAAACTTATTGCATATGAAAAACAGATTGAATGTATGTGTTCTACAGACATGATTTCTGACTGATCCTTTTAGACTAAGTCTATATTAGCACAAAGTATAACATTCTTGTATCATTTGTGTTATTTTCACATCCATTAGAAAATAATGAATATTATAACTTAATTTCTATTTATTCAAAGGATCGGGACACCATTGAACATTGTAATAATGAGATGCTTGTTTGGGCTCACCATTTAATCTCCATGGATGCCTCAGTCTCTTAAGGCATTTTATACAGTAATGATGTTTCAGTAAGAGATGGTATTTGAGTCGATGTTTTGATATACTATGCTTCTGAAAGGCCCAGGGTTAAAACCTTAGGTAGATTATTCCCTAATTATTCCTATCAAAAATTCCTCCATTCAAAGCCGGTTAATGAATGCCGTGTGTGGAAACTTTAAAAAAAAAAAAGTTAACTTACCTGAAATATGAAATTTTCCTATTTTTAATAAAGAAAATACCAGTTCTCTTCAAATTCATTCTTTCATATTTTAAACACTGTAATATATTTCAATCCAAATATTTACAATCCAGTACTGAAATTACAATATGTTTAATATTGTTCTCTGGTAACTATATCCCAGCAAAATCTTGACAGCAGTACAAGCTGGCAATTACAAAATGGATTTGGTACCTACAAGACTTGTGAACTTTTTCATTTATGTGGCTAATATAAATGTAAGTGGCTTTGAGTTTGCTGCTTATTTCATGGTTTTTATTAGTACCATTTCATCCTGCTAATCATGTTATTCCATTACCTTGGTAACATTGTAATAGACACTATTGAATTACTCTACTACTATTTAGTATAAGGTCTTCACCAAATGTTGTATTTTTGTTGCTTTTATTAAAAAGAAATGAAGGAGGTAATTTACATTTGCCCTCACTCTTTCATGTATTTCAAATATTCTAGTCTAGTCAATATTTGTGAAGAAACACTCAGTCTTCCAAATTGTGCGTTTGACTTTCTAATTTTATTAAATTGTCCATTTTAATTGGAAATTTGATTACTTTCTTTTTAAATTTTAATTAAACCTGTTTACAATGGTATCATTATAAGCTAATATGTATTATACAAATTGCTATTTTAAAACAAATGTATAAATTCATATTCAGAAACTAAATTAAATTTGTCAAGGAAGGCTTTTAATGTAAAAAGAAATGTATATCCTTTTTAAAGACTTTTCAGAAGTTATATTTATTAATTAATAATCCATAGCATATAGATTTCATTGTTACTAAGATAATTATGTTTATTTCTCTTCTAGTGATATACAGTTATGAAGGCATTATTTAAGTATATATTATGTGTTAAATTAAATGCATGATGAATTAAATCATATTTTTTCTGTTACTGTGTGCTTTTCAGTTGTACAATAATTGTCTTGTTAATTCACTATACATCTGTCCTAACTCTGCCTGTACCATCCTGTGCTATCTGTGTTATATAATGATATTTAAAATCATAGTTTGAAGTGATTTGCGATCTACATTGCTTTTATGTTTTACACTGTGAAACTTGGCTTGCCTTCAAAAAATTAAATAAGCCTTGCTTGCCTACCTACATCAGTGTTGCTTTTTTTGTGTTATGGACTATTAATGTGTTACTAATGTGTTATTTTGAAAAAAAACAAAACTAACATTACTTATGTCTCAAAGCAAAACCAGAATGAGTCAACAGCTTTCATTCAGTTACTTACATAAATGTGAATTTTAAGCATTCACCCGAAAAAACTGATGTTGACAGTTTTTCATCATCATTCTTATTTCTGGCCTTCCTAAAGTCTATTTTGGTGAAGTGAGATGCTCCTAAAACCAGTATAATTTTTAAGCTGGTGAATGCATTTGTAGCAGTCAGACCAGCGGTTCCTAAAATTATCAAATTTATTGGAGAGGAAACAGCAAACCCAGGAGCACCCAGTATGTAATCTTGTGCCCATCAGCAGAGCCATTGAGTACCAAGGTCTTGAACTCACAGATCCAGAAGCTTGGCTTCAGAATCTTTAGGAAGACAAACAATATTTAAAAATCACTTCATTTCAAAATTGTTCTAAGGTTTAGCAAAAGATTCCTGGATTCTGGGAAATAAAGGTACTGGAGTGTTCCTAGGAAACCTCAGAATGTCAGTGAACCACAATGAATACCCTTCAGAGTGGGTTTACACACCAAAATGAAGGCACCTGCACTTGGGGTGATCACCTGAAAGTGCTGTGGAACCAAGAGGGTCCCAGAGGCAGCCTGGGTCTGCGTGTGCTCCTGCAGGGCTGAGAAGGCCCACAGAAAAGTGATTTCTTCTTAGTATAGTAAATAGCAAACCCTACTGTAGTGTAAGTCATTGATTGATATTCTTTGGAGGATGAGATTAGTTAAGATTTCTTTTTAATTTATTAGAATAGAAACAAAAACCCATACAATCTAATTTATGCTCTGGTGGAAAAGTAAAGCTAAACCCAATGCAATACACACTGAGAACACTGAAAGCAAAGGAAACTGGTCTTCAGCGTGACAATGGTCGATGCCCAACCCCAACCCGGGCAATGAAACAGGCATACTGCCTGGGCCCATTAAAAGGATGAGGTTAGACGAAGGTAGACCACTATCATTTTTATTTTAAAATACCTTCTTAAGCATGTTGAAATAAATGGAATATTGTTTCGTTCATAGCCTCTTAACAGAGAAAAATCCGTATTACAATATATGTATCATTAATAAGCAATTACGATTTGCTATTATTACTGTTAAAATATTTTAAAAATAAATGACAAGGAGTGGCTTCATTTTAAACTATTTGCTATAAAACTATTGTCTCATTATTTTAATGTAATGATTTCTTAACATGCATGAATTTCTTTACTTACAGCTGTTAGAGAATCATTTTGAAGGTCCATCGCAGTTTAGTTGCATCTCATATTTAAATTTGTGTGTTGATTTTCCTGGAGATCGCAAAGGCACATGGTTTGAGATGATTAAAATCACTTTAATTTTTTTTCAGACAGAGTCTTGCTTGTCTCCCTGAGTAACCTCAAACTCTTGGACTCAAGTGATTCTTTTGCCTCAGTCTCTCTAGTAGTTGAGACTACAGGCACCCCCCTCAATGCCTGGCTATTTGTAGAGATGAGGTCTTGCTCTAGCTCAGGCTGGTCTTGAACTCGTGAGCTCAGGGGATTGGCCCACCTCAGCCTCCCAAGGGCTGGGATTACAGGTGTGAGCCACCATGCCTGGCCAAAATCACTTTAATTTGGAAACATAAAGAGCATGAAATACAGAACATGGGAAAAGGATTTCCTAGGGACAAAATAGAACAACTCTCATGATCCAAATAGAAGTTTTAAAACTCTCTCATGATCACTTTTAACAATAAAAAGATACTGAGAATTAAAACTTAAGACTGTGATTGTTTATAGTGAGTATTTACATTTTACAGGACAGAAAATCATTCAAGGTAAGTAACTTTGAAACAACTAAGTTGTCAATAGTATTAACTTTGTCTCAATCTTCTTGGGAGCTAGGTGCACTTAATAGATTTTACATGAATTCTCTTCCATGTATAATTCATGCTAGACTCTATTTTATGGTTTTATATTTATTCATACCTATAAATTTTCTGATAAAAATAAACTCAAGAAAGTCTATATTGGAAAATAGGTCTGGGTATGATAGACGAATTAATATTATTTCAGTTATGCACTAAAATTTCTATAGAATATGCATTGTTTTGATAACTTGTGAAGACATAACATAGAACATAGCCCCAATGGGACAGTGGCAGAGCATGAACATTGGGGACAGAATGAGATAAAGGCGTAGGAATAAGAAGAGAATCATTATAATATGCTCTTTCTGGCTACAATCTTTTTAATGATGTAGGTAACTCAGATGAAAGCTAGGGAAAAATTATCCTCTCGCCCCTCAGTAATTCCCCATTGCGGCTGGATTCCCTGTTGAGGAGAGAGGACCACCCAGTGTTTCTTAACACTCATGTTTTATCACTGAGATACCTGTATGCTGATTCTGGTGGACTGGGAAGACTAGATTTGAATAATCCTAAATCATCAAACTCTGCACAGGCAACATTAGCTGAGATTCCCTGGGGAGAATGCACAGGTATCATTCTGTGCAGTTCTTGGTGCCCACATAGGCTGAGACCCATTGTAAAATGCTCTTTCATTTTACTTGGGCAGCACTCTGTATACAAACAGGTGTGAGCCCAAATTTGAAGAGTAAGAAGAATTATCTATCTCTTAATTAAAAAAGGAACTTTAGAAAGAGATAGCTGAATAAGAAAATAAATTCTCCCAATTGTCCAGAAAATCCTTACCATTTCCCTAACTATGTTTTTATTTGCCCCATTAAGGATGAAAGTAACAGTTTCAGTGATGAAACATTATTTCAGTTTCTTTACACTCAGGTAGATATGGTACTGCTGTCTTCTTTGCTTTGTTCAGATTAAGGATGGGAGTGGGAAAGACAGTTGGAATCAAAGCGATCAGGTGTAGAATGCAGTTACAAATAAAGTTTGAGTAGTATTGTGTTATGTCGTATTGTGATGTTGAACACTAAAATTTAAACTTTGATACTTTTATTTTGAGAGATTCTTTATTTGCAAATCTAACATTTCTTGTTTCTTTTATTTTCTCTCTTTTCATCAAAGGTAAACCCACGAAGCTGAAATAACTCAAGAAAAACTTTAATAATTTTGTTTTTAATTTTGTAGAACTTGACCTTTTTCCTGGATTAATTGGATCTGAAGAAATAATCAAGGTATCATGGCCATTTTTATATTCATATGTTTTAAAATTAAAAAATCTTATTTTGGGCTCGGTGCCCATAGCATAGGGGGGGCAGTGCTAGCCACATACATTGAGGCTGGCGGGTTGGACCCCAGCCCAGGCCAGCTAAACAACAATGACAAATAAAACCAAAAAATAGCCGGGCATTGTGGCAGGCACCTGTAGTCCCAGCTACTTGGGAGACTGAGGCAAGAGATCGCTTAAGCCCAAGAGTTTGAGGTTGCTGTGAGTTGTGATGCCACAGCACTCTACCAAGGGTGACATAGTAAGACTCTGTCTCAAAATATATATATATTAAACTATTATTTAGGCTGTAGGTTTTGTTGCATGAATAAAAGTCCACATTGCATTAATTATTGTTTGTGGGGTTAATCACTTAGCTTTATGTATAGACAGTCTTATATATTCACAATTTTTTAATGAAAAGTTGGAGGACATTTTTGTAAGACAAAAAATAGAGAAATATCAAATGGTTTGCAGTAATGGAAAAAACAACTTTAATTTTTAAAAATTGTAGCTAGATTTTTCTATAGGACTGAAGTAATATCTGACCAGTTCTTAAAGTTTTTAATGTTAGTATAGTTTATTTATAAATAGCTCTTAACCAATAATTAAAAGATTCTTAATAAATATGAACCAAAATATATATATAGTGTGTGTGTGTGTATATATATATATATGCCCATTTAACTTGGTTATTTGTGTTTGGACTATTCATACTATTCATATTGGATTATTCATAATATAAGTTCCTATTCCTGGCACAATGTCCTCCAAATAAATGAGTATTTGAGAATATCTATAATTTTTAACATTATTTTAATTTTTCAAATATGGATAAGTTACTGAAGTATCTTATATTTCGTCCTAAGCCTAAATGTGGGGTTCATATTTCAGTGTTCAATCCAGGTGCAATCATCGATAATAGTGTGAATGTGTGCATGTGTACACATTGTGTATGAGCTGACAAACTGTGACAACTAAGGCTGTTATCTAGCAATAAATAGCAACTAAGTTGTGTTTTCAGAGGCATAACTTCCTCAATAATTTACGTAAATGATAGCTGTTCTCCTATACAAGCAAGTCACTATTTTTCTGAAATTACTTGCCTAATTTTTTTTTGTCTAAAAAATTAAATTTATTATTTTTTATTTCCAAAAATATTTAGGGGGCAGGAGGTTTTGAAACATGGATGAATTATATCATGCTGAAGTAATTTGTCTGTGGTGCTGTTAATTCAAATAATTTTTTTTGTTCTTGAGACAGAGTCTCAGCAGGTCACCCTTGGTAGAGTGCCATGGTGTCACAGTTCACAGCTCTTAGGCTTAAGAGAGTCTCTTGCCTCAGCCTCCCAAGCTGCTGGGACTACAGGTGCCTGTCACATGCCTGGCTGTTTTTGTTGTTGTTGTGGTTGTCATTGTTGTCTAGCTGGCCTGGACTGGGTTCAAATCTGCCAGCCTGGGTGTATGTGGCTAGTGACCTACCCACTGAGCCAAATCATTATTTTGATAATATTGAAGTAGGCCCTTGTTCCAATAATTGGAACCAGTGAGTAAATTATATTTGATTTGAGTTATATCTCATATGAAATATCATGAACTTTTTAGAAAAGACTAAGGAATGATCAATTTTTTACCATATTCATTTATTTTTCTTCTCTATTGACATTGTTATTTAAAATGTTCTCATGTTAATTACGGGTACCTTTCTACATAAAACTATAATATTGTATTTAGAATAATATTTAACTATGCAAAAGGCTATAAATGACTTGGTATACCTTTTAAGAATATTTTTAATTTACACATAATAATTGTACACATTTATAGAATGTATAGTGATATAGTAATACATATAATGTACAGTGACCAAATAAGTATAATTTTTATATCCATCATCAGTATGTCTTTATATTGGGAGCATTCAATATCTCTTTTCTAGCTGTTTGAAAATGTCTTAGTTGATAACTAGAGTCATCCTGCAAAACACTAGAATTTATTTCTCCTATTTGCTGTAATTTTGTATCTTTTAACCAATCTCTCCGAAACTTCCCTCCCCACTACATTTCCTAGCCTTTTGTAACCACTATTTTTCTACTTCAATGAGATCAACTATTTTAACTTCTATGTATGAGTGAGAACACATGGTATTTATCTTTTTGTTCTCAGTGTACCTCACTTCACACAAGGTAATCCTGTCATTCACAGCAACATAAATGAGCCTTGATTGTTGTCATGACACTCTAGAACAGAGATGCCAAAGGCCATGCGTGTCCCATATATCACGGTGCTTCCTGTCTCATCAGTTACATGGGAACATTACAAATACAAGCAGATCTTCCCTGTAGAGAAAAAGTGAAAATGTTTAAACATTTCCCCTAGACAGGCTGGCTTGTTGTAGTCAAAGAAAGGTACTTGAGCAGGAGGAAAGAAATAACTCATTGTATCAGCCCAGGTCCCAACATTGGGTGGCTGAACACTGAAATTTTATAAATGGAAGTTGTGAAGGATAATAGGTATGACACAGATCAAAACTACAGTAGAGAAAGATTCATAGTAACTTCATAAGGAATTACTGGAAAGAATATTTATTAAAATATTTGTGATCAGATATGAATAAAGTAATCTTGGAGCATGAATCATATATTTGCCTTGAAATGTAACCTAAGGCCATATCACCTTCCATAAAGATCAACAAGATATGATGGGGTAGGATTAATGAATGGTCCATCACTTTCATCGGGTTCTGAGAATTGTCTGAGCCTCATAAAATTTAGAGTCAGTAGAATAGAAAGTGGTATGAGGGACATGTATGTGATATGTATAGAGTTTTGTCTATTATATCTAATAGGAGAAGTGGTGAGTAGCATTATGTTATAATGAAAACTTTATGGAAATATGTTACTTTTGGTAAGCTATGATAATATGTATTGATGGGGAATGTAAGCAAAGAGGAAGAAAAATAATGAAGGTATCATGGAAGCCTGTAGATATTATTAGATCATACAAAAAATAGATAGCATTTCTTTTGGGAACTTTAGCTGTGTTTGGGGAGAAGGGAGGTAGAAGGATAGATAGAAGTTGAATTAGAGGTTTTCCATTAAGTTTCTTTTAAGTAAGAGAGACCTGAGTTGACTAGTAGGAATGATCTGTCTGAGAATTTGAGAAAATAAATTGACAACAGAAAATAGAAGGAAATGCTCGCTTGTGTTCAGTTGCCAAGAACATCATAGACAATAATAGATTTTTTGTTGTTTCATTGTTTTTTAATTTTAATTTATTTATTTTGGACTAACATAAGGGTACATACAAGGGGTTACATAGTTAGTATTTGCAAGGTATAGTCCAAATTTCATTGAGTCCTTCACTCAAGAGATATGTCTTTTACCCCTACATTGTACCTGATAGGTGGGAGCCCACTGAACCCAAATTTAATTGTGTTTTTCTCTCTTGTGAGCCTATAGTTGTTCACATGCTGGTTTCAAATTAGTACTGAACACATGGGATGCTTGCCTTTCCATTCCTGGGATACTTTACTAAGGAGACTACTCTTCACCTCCATCCACGTAAATACAAAACATATCAAGTCTCCACCATTTTTTATGGTTGATGAATAATCCTCAAAGAACTAAAAGCAGACCTCCCATTTGATCCCACAATCTCATTACTCGGTAGCTACCCAGGAGAAAAATAAAATCATTTTATCACAAGGACATTTGCACCTGAACGTCTATATAAGAGCTCAGTTCACAATCACAAAGATGTGGAAAAAACCCAAGTGCCGATCAACTCACGAGTGGATTAATAATCTCCAGTAGACAATAGATTTAAAACACAGATGTAGGAATTAGCCTTCAAAGAGAAATAACTCTTCAGTTACAAGAGGGTGGGAGGGGCAGAGGTAATTTTGTTCGTATGTGTTTTTAATGTTAGGAAGAGGTACATTTTTGTCTGGTGGCTTCTGTTTTCTCTATAAACAGGAAGGGTATCTTCTGAATGAAATAAAAAGAAAGAAAAATGAAGATTTTTAAGCAGAGTTTTGGTAGAGAGTAAGAGTGAGGAGTGACACCAGAAAACTAGGCAAACATTCGGATTTGCAACAATGAGGAAGAGTTTGGAAACTCCATACTGCTAAGAGTAACATTGATCCTCAGCAAAACTCTGGATCAGGTTATAAAACACACGTCTTATAATTAAATTTTCACCAAAGCAATCCAAGATCATTCTTTCTTACTTTTTATGAGGTTTTTAAGTTTGTAGATTAGGAGAATATTTTGTTCAGAAAATTATCTGGTAAAATCTCTCAGGATGGCCTTGTGAACAAGAAATCTCATGGTCTGTACACTTGTATGAAGAAATACTGACAGTTACTAAGGAAATGTGTCTTGGGAATATGGGAGGATAGCCATTTATTTTTTAGCTTTCAGTAACATTTAGATACATTTAGATTAATTTTACTGTTAGCGGCATCATGTATGCCACAGAAAATATTATGCAACCAACAAAATAATTCAGCTCTAAGTACTGTGGTAGTTACTGAACCTGGATCCTGTGCTCATACAGTGCAGCTGTCCATCTGCATGAGAAACTTGCTCATGACCAACATGATTTAAGGTTTAGATTGTTTTTGCTGACATGGGTCAGATTTTCCTTGATTGTACTCAGTCATTTTTTTTCTTCCTTTAATGATATGGAATTAAAAGATCTATATAGATGACAGTTCAAACAAAGATGCTGACAAAAGCATGTCTTACATAGGCCAATATATATATGTATGTCTTGACACTTTTGGCAATTTAGTTTCCTGAAGGCATGATTAGACATATGACAATATGGCCGGTTTCAGAATGAGAGAGAAGGAAAGCTCATGTGCGTGGGATTTTGTTGGCTTCTAGCCAGAAGACTCCTGGGCCATTGTGGTAAAAGTGCAAGGAAGACCTGTGCTCCTGAATAGTGACTCTAAAGGAAACACAAAATTAAATAATGCATAGGAGAGTCACATTTTGACAAGTGGCCTTTAAAATATCTGCCTGAATCTTAAATGGAAAGTGTTAAAAAGAAAAGGAAAACAAAACCAAACACCTGTTCACTTTTTAAATCTCCCCATTATAATGACTTTGAAATTATGACTTATTCTAAATATCTTAATTAAATATTATGAATGTCCACCTAGTTTGGTCTTTGAAATATCTTGTCCTCTCTTATTAAAATAAGCAAACTGGTGTTTATCTTGGTGCCTGATGAACTTCACAAAGAAGAATGAAAACAAGAAACTAAACACCATGTTAAATAACATTTTCAATAAATAAGTACAAATACACTGTGTCTTCCTTTTAAAGCTGTCACATCTATTAATTTAATCACTTCCTTCCATAGCATTAAAATAAAGGCAGCCATAAATAAGATGTGTTTTCATTCACTTTAATTACTATCCCCAGAGGTGGACAGTGGGTAGGATAGAAGCATGTTGTTGTTTTATGAAGATCAAAATACCCCATGATTGTCAAGTGACAATTAGCATTACAAAATAGTGTAAGATATTAAATTTTTGTTTTGATCTTCTTTTTTTTTACGTTCCATTAAATCTTGTTTGCTTTCCCAAGGAGGAAGAAGAGGGGAAATACCTTGAAGAAGACGCTGTTGTGAACCCTGGTCGAGACAGTGCCACAAACCAAATAAGGAAAAAGGAGCCCCAGGTTTCTACCACAACACATTACAACCGCGTAAGGACTAAATCCAATGAGGCCAAGACGAACCGATCCCCAACGAGAGGAAGTGAATTCTCTGGAAAGCGTCGTCTTCCCAACACCTCTTTAAATTTTACTTCCCAACCAGACAGTGAATTACCAACAAAAAAATATATTTTCCTGACTTCTCAGGCTGTGACAGAACTGCCATCTCACACCATGGAAGGTACTTCAGCCTCTTTAAATGATGGCTCTAAAACTATTCTTAGGTCTCCACAGGTGAACTTGTCTGGGACTGCACAGTCTTTAAATGCAGTTTCTGTAACAGAATATCAAGAAGTGTCTACTGATATCAGTGAGGAAGAAAGTTTGTTGACCAGTTTCAAGCTCGATACCGGAGCTGATGATGCTTCAGGCTCCAGTCCTGCAACTTCTGCTGTGCCATTCATCTCTGAGAACATATCCCAGGGATATATATTTTCTTCAGAAAACACAGAGGCAATCACATACGATGTTCTTATACCAGACTCCACGAGAAATGCTTCAGAAGAGTCACCTTCCTCAGGTTCAGAAGAATCATCAAAAGATCCTTCTGTTGATGGAAATGTGTGGTTTCCTGTCTCTACAGATACAACAACACAGCCCGAAGTTGGATCAGGTAGAGAGAGCTTTCTCCAGACTAATTACACTGAGCTACATGTTGATGAATCGGAGAAGACAACTGAATACTTTGCTCCAGGCCCAGTGGTGTCACAGGGTCCCTCAGTCACAGATATGGAAATGCCGCATTATTCCACCTTTGCCTACTTCCCGACTGAGGTAACACCTCATGCTTTTACTCCATCCTCCGGACAACACGATTTGGCCCCCACTGTCAACATGGTACAATCGCAGACAACCCAACCCGTGTACAATGGTGAGACATCTCTTCAACCTTCCTACAGTAGTGAAGTCTTTCCTCTAGTCACCCCTTTGTTGCTTGACAATCAGACCCTCAACACTACCCCTGCTGCTTCGAGTAGTGATTCGGCCTTGCATGCTACGCCTGTATCTCCCAGTGTCGATGTGTCAGTCGAATCCATCCTGTCTTCCTCTGATGGTGCACCTTTGCTTCCATTTTCCTCTGCTTCCTTCAGTAGTGAATTGTTTCGCCACCTGCATACAGTTTCTCAAATCCTTCCACAAGTTACTTCAGCTACTGAAAGTGATAAGGTGTCCTTGCATGCTTCTCTGCCAGTGGCTGGGGGTGATTTGCTATTAGAGCCCAGCCTTGCTCAGTATTCTGATGTGGTGTCACATCAGACCACTCCTCATGCTGCTTCAGAGACGTTGGAATTTGGTAGTGAGTCTGGTGTCCTTTATAGAACACATATGTTTTCTCAAGGTGAAGCACCCAGCAGTGATGCCATGATGCATGCACGTTCTTCAGGGCCTGAACCTTCTTATGGCTTATCTAATAATGAGGGCTCCCAACACATCTTCACTGTTTCTCCCAGTTCTGCAGTACCTGTGCATGAGTCTGTTGACATTTCTTATCAGGGTTCCTTATTTAGCAGCCCTAGCCATGTACTGATGCCTAAGTCTTCATTAGTAACCCCAACCGCATCATTACTGCAGCTGACTCATGCCCTGTCCGGTGATGGGGAGTGGTCTGGAGCCTCCTCTGATAGTGAATTTCTCTTACCTGACACAGATGGGCTGCCAGCCCTTAACATTTCTTCGCCTGTTTCTGTGGCTGAATTTACATATTCAACATCTGTGTTTGGTGATGATAATAATCCGCTTTCTAAAAGTGAAATAACAGATGGAAATGAGACTGAACTGCAAATTTCTTCTTTCAATGAGATGGTTTACCATTCTGAAAGCACAGTCATGCCCAAGGTGTCTGATAATGTAACTAAGTTGTATGCATCTTTGCAAGAAACCTCTGTTTCCATTTCTAGCACAAAGGGCATGTTACCAGGGTCTCTTGCTTATACCGACACTAATGTTTTTGATCATGAGATTAGTCAAGTATCAGAAAATAACCTTTCAGTTCAACCTACACGTATTGTATCTCAAGCATTTGGTGACACTTCGCTTAGACCTGTGCTTAGTGCAAACTCAGAGCCAGCATCCTCTGACCTTGCTTCTAGTGAAATGTTATCTCCTTCAACTCAGCTCTTATTTTATGAGACCTCAGCTTCCTTTAATACTGAAGCATTGCTGCAACCTTCCTTTCAGGCTTCTGTTGTTGATACCTTGCTTAAAACGATTCTTCCAGCTGTGCCTAGTGACCCAGGATTGGTTGAAACCCCCAAGGTTGATAAAATTAGTTCTCCAGTGTTTCATCCCATGGTATCAAATTCTGCTTCCAATGACAACAGGCTGCGCTCTCCATCTGCACCAGCTTTTGATGTGTCGCCTACTTCTAATATGCACTCTGCTTCACGTCAAGGTTTAACCGTTTCTTACGCAAGTGAGAAATATTCCGAACCAGTTTTATTGAAAAGCAAAAGTTCCCAGCAAGTGCTCCCTTCTTTGTACAGTAACGATGGCTTGTTCCACACTGCCAATTTGGAGAGTAACCCGGCCTATCCCTCAAAAGGAGGGCGTGCCTTTGCTACCCCTGCTTTATCACTCAATGAACCACTAAACACACTAATAAATCAGGTCATAGATTCTGATGAGATTTTCACCTCCACCAAAAGTTCTCTTACTGATGAGGTGTTTGCTGGTATTCCACCAGTTGTTTCTGATACACTGGTAGCTGCTGATCATTCTGTTCCTTTAGAAAATGGGTATGTTTCCATGACAGCTGTTTCTCCCAACAGAGATGTCACTACCACCAAGTTGGTTTTTCCTTCCAGAGCAACTTCTAAGCTGACGCATAGTGCCAGATTTGATGCCGATTTACTGGGTGGTGGTGAAGATGGTGACACTGATGATGATGATGATGATGGTGGTGATGACAGAGATAGTGATGGCTTATCCATAAATAAGTGTATGTCATGCTCCTCCTATAGAGAATCACAGGAAAAGGTAACAGAGGATTCAGAGGCCCAGGAAGACAGTCGTGTGGATCAGAATACCCCGATCTCATATTCACTGTCTGAGAATTTTGAAGATGAAAGTAGAGACACAGGGGTAACCTCAGACAGTCAAACTGGTAAGGACATAAGTCCTGAGAAATCACCACCAACAAATGGGCTCCCTCCAAAGCAGAGTGATGAAAAAGAGGAAAACGACATTCAGATTGGTAGTGCTTTGCTTCCTTTCACCCCTGACTCTAAAGCATGGGCAGTTCTGACGAGTGATGAAGAAAGTGGATCAGGGCAAGGTACCTCAGATAGCCTTAACGATAATGAGACTTCCACAGATTTCAGTTTTCCAGACACTAATGAAAGAGATGCTAACGGGGTCCTGGAAGCAGGCGACTCAGAAATAACTCCTGGATCCTCAAGGTCCCCGACACCGTCTGTTACTAGCAGACACTCAGAAGTGTTCAACGTTTCAGAGGCAGGTTAGTTATGGATCAAAAGATAGATCAAGACGTGGTGGTTTTCTTGCTTTAAAAGGAAAATAGAAAAATTATGGAAAGGTAGACGTTTTTTAAATGAAAAGGTAGAAATTTTTAAAAAATTGTTTAAGTTTTTAATTATTTGAGTTATATAGTAGTTAGTTGTATATCTACTATACGTAGGGTACATATGATGTCTTGATACAGGCATATACAAAGTGAATTAATCGAATTGGGGTAATTGGGGTATCCTTTACCTCAGGCATTTATCATCTTTTTATTTTAAATCAATAAATCAGTTTACAGTTTTTTAAAGTATGGTTTTATTCAGTATTTCTAATGATTATTCAATAAGTATTTGTCATTATTTAATTATCTCCAAAACAGATACAATAATTTTTATTAATATTTCATATTCTATGTGATGCCTGTTATATGTGCATAATACATTTTTAGCATACTGTTTTTTAAATAAGATCAGAGTGTGCTATTTTTAGATGATTTTAATTTTCATACTTATTTGTTCTCTAAAATAAATTAGAAACTATTTTATTAAGTCATAAAATGCATTATAAAATATCTTATGATGGGCGGCACCTGTGGCTCAAAGGAGTAGGGCACCGGCACCATATACCAGAGGTGGTGAGTTCAAACCTCGCCCTGGCCAAAATAAAATAAAATTGAAATTAAAATAAATAAAATGTTATGATATAAGCACCTATCTCTCCAACACACTCCATAGAAAGGACACACACACCCCCATCAGCTTGGGGAGCTTTAAATGAAAAGTTCAATTACTAAATTTTGAGGGCTAGTGATGAGATTAGGAAAATATTTTAGTTTTTTGAAATTCTTTCTTCTATTACCTTAATATTGCCTAAAGAGGGCAGTGTGAACCAACAAAATACATTGCTTTATGCTTCCTGTTATACACATTTCAAAGTTAAATAATGAGCATTAATATGCAGAGTAAGTACAGGTATTGTATGACAAGAGGTAAAACACTAGAACATTTTCTGTAGAAGGACATTTCATTTGTTAATGTATTTTATGCAGATTAGCTTATTGGCCAGATGTTTCCTAGAACAGATTACTTGCAGCGTGTATAATACAGATGTCTGCTTTAAATGCCAATGAAAAGAAAAGGGAAGTTCAACTCCAGTACACATTACGTAGTAGATAATTTAATTGAACTTATCATAACACTTTTATAATTGGCTTTTATTGAACTTTAAGCTTTTAAAACAATTAAAACTAAACATGTTTAAATCTTAGAAATACTAGACGTCAAAAGATAGGCTAATGTCATGAAAGGCACCTAATTGTGAATATTTATAATCCAGCACATAGACATCAATCTCATTGGGAGATTTTTCCTCTTCATTATTTCGTTTCTCTACTTGTTGTATATTTTTCCTCAGTACAGCAGCAATTAAAAGTTTGTACATTTTAACGGAGAAGTTTTTCTGTATTCTTACCTGTTTAATATTGCATTTCAAGTTAAGCATTTAAATACTGACATTCAAGAATGAATAATGAATCCGTAGGTCACTATATTCATTAGTGTTGTCATATATAGGAATTGTTATCTGCCCCCAATTATAGAAATTGCTTTTTTAATTTTTTTAATAGATACATGTTAAATGAAAATATCAGAAGGTCATCCATTTTTCTGTCTTCCTAGGTGGTGGCATTGATATCTTCTTGCTAGATGCTGCCATTATCGAAAGACTATCCATATAACCAAATGCTAATCCTGGAATTATTGGCTAAAACTTCCCAAGTTTCTCTTCAATGCACTAATTAGATTTATTCAATTATTAAGAATATGTTCCCTCATTAATGAGGAGAAAACAACATGAATATAACTTCTGGCCTCAACAAGTAACAATTAACAAAGTAAATAAAATCAAGCGAGATTAGAGGAAAATTCTTGACTATTTTTTAAACTTTGTTTATAGAAATATCATACACTGCCAGTCATGTCCAATAATGGACTATGCCCCTTTATTAAATGTGTACAGATTAGTTCTGAAACTTAACAATTTTTTGGTGTATCTCTAGAATATAGAATTACTTACAAGATGTGTTGCTCAAAATAATATAGGTAAGGCAATATTAGTATTTGCAGTTTATTTATGAGTAAACCAAAAATATTAGGTTACTTGATCAGGTCACCTGGAATATGCTATTGTGTCTGTCTCTTTTTTATGATTGAGGACAATAAAAAAAATATGTAATGCTTAAATTGTAATACCAAATTATACTATTCTCAAAACCTTTCAAAATATTAATATTGGTTCTTTATTGTTAATTACATTAGTAGGTTATTGTCTTATTTAAGTAACTCATTAACATCAGTAAGCCATATCAAAAAGATATTTTAGTCTCAATTAAATGAAAATAAGATCAAGGCAACTAGTTGTTCCTCCTTATAGTATACAAAGCAATCAGCTGATTGTACTTTCATGTGGTATCCCATCTTGTATAAAAGAGGTAGGTTTTATGATTCATATTTACTATAGATGTATTACTATAATTCCTTAATTAAAGGATTTAAGATTAGATATCCCAGAAAACATAGGAGAAAAACAACCTACAAGACTTTATGTGTGTGCATGTGTGTATATAATGCATGTGTGTAAATATGTATATATGGTGTATATTGTATAATATGCATTATATATCTTACATATATCACATATATGACTAGACACATATATGTATGCATATACGTCTATATAAATGATATGTATTTATCTTTATATATTCACTCGTACACATATTGCTATGAATATGTGTGGCCATTAAGAACCTGTGTAATTATATAAGCTTACTTTGTACCTACATTCATGTATACCATTGGTTCTCAAACATGCATCAAAATCATAAGGAGGATTTATCAAAATTCAGATTGCTGAGCCTTCACCATAAAAATTCTGATTCAGAAGATTTGGTGTGGTTTGGGTGGAGTCCCAATTTTGCATTTTTGAATAAGTGATGGATGATATAGATGCCTGTATTCCAAGGACCACACTTCAAGAATGACTGATTCAGATAACAGTATCAACCTCCAAATGTACTGTGTGAGGTACCAGGGACTTTGCTAAGTGAATTGTTTATTATCCACAAACTTTCTTTCTATTTAGGTAACAATAGTTACAATAGGAAAAATGTAAAGACAGCTAAGTATAAAATAAGGTGTTTTCCTAAATTTCCTAAGGAAATTTGTAATGCATTCCCCTTCAGGTTATTTAGATGTCTAACTGAGTCTCCACCCCATACATAATGACCAGAGCATAGGACCGACATAGCCATTAACGCTTAGCCTTTTCTCATAAGAACATTAGCTACATACAACTCAATGGTCAGTTGACTTAGAAAATATTTTCACTTTTCATACATTTTATGATTTTTAGTCACTCCCACAAATTCTTCCCTTTTTTTCTAGAAAATGCATCTATAATTACAAGAACATCTTGGGAAATGTTGTGTACCAGTTACATACCTATGATCTATTTCCTGCATCAGTGGGTTAACTTCTTGGTTCTTTCTGCCATCATCCTTGGTCACAAAAGAAATTTAAACTCTTTAGTTCTCTCCAAGTGGATATATTTTAATGCTTCATAGATGCATGCATATTAGTTTCAAATTTCTAAAATATCCAAAATTAAATTAATTCCCTCTGTCTCACATTAGTAATTGTAAGATACTTGGTATAAAAGCATCGAAAGTACCAAATGTGTGGCAAGTACCAAATGTAGACTTTGATGAAGAACTTAAATTGACTTCTTTCAGAACTAGCTAGACAAAATAAGGCCACATCAGCATATCATCAGGGTAGAGACAGTCTTCATGCTCAATCATCTTGGTTTCCTACTGAACACACCTCAAAGCAAAGGAAAATAATTATTTCTAGCCACCAACGTAGCTCTATAACTTGGAAGAATATGTACACTTGGAATTTCAAGGTTGTGGTACAGTGATGTACCTTACTGGCCACAAAAGTAGTCATTGTCATCTTTTAAAATTAATCCAAAGACCAAATTTGGACTTTCTTGTTATTTACATTTGCATATGTGAAAAGAATTTCTTAGATTTATTTATTCCTTTAATTCACATGCAGTAGTATTTTTATTTTTTAAGGAAAAAATAATGGGTTTTTCAAGTTTTCAAAATAACTTTTAAAACCAATGTACATTTTAAATTGAAATAGTTTGCTGGATTGAAAAATTATCTTTATATAGGAAGTGTTATCTTAAGATTATTTTCTCTATACAATTATTGATTGCTTCTAATTATTTACCTAATGAGGGGTTCAAAATCATTCCACTAAAATTAATTTTTACAAATTAATATTCTGTATAGGATTATTGAGTGAGTAACATTATTTTTCCTTATCATTTAAATTAAAAACTGGTTAGTTTTCTTATTTTGATACCTCTATTTCCCTTATAGCAAGCTTTTAAAGGCAGTGTTACATCTCTTTTGCCAAGGCACCCCATCCTGGTCCAAATCTCAGTTGGAATATTATTGTTCTTCAGCTCTAATAGTCTGGCTTGCTTTTTAAACTTAGTTTTATTTGAATTGGCTTATAATCATAGACATTATTGGCATCGTAGAGATAACATTTTAAAGGTAAGTAACAACAATGAAGGTTGCAATGATCAGTTGAAAGTGTTGTGACTTTTCCTTCAGCTTAAATACCAACTCTCTCAATTTTCTCCGACTACAGAGGCCAGTAATAGTAGCCATGAGTCTCGTATTGGTCTAGCTGAGGGGTTGGAATCCGAGAAGAAGGCAGTTATACCCCTTGTGATCGTGTCAGCCCTGACTTTTATCTGTCTAGTGGTTCTTGTGGGTATTCTCATCTACTGGAGGTAAGTTGAGTGGGGTTTTTTTTGGAACATTTAATTCATAAAGCTCAGATTTTGCCCATATTTCATCTGAAAGGTCTTCAGAGCATAGTCAAATTTTATTTTACTTAAGAGTTTCCATCAATGTATTCCAGTAACTATGAATTCAGGGGGAATTTGTGAATCCAAAAACAGTACTAAAAGAGTTGATTGGTATTCCTGTTTCAATAAATTAAAGGTAAATTGGAGTAACTTTTACTTCAGATACTGTTTAATACATAATTTTGACAGTTGCACTTGTGTGTTAATCTAATTAATCAAGCATCATCATAACATTGAACAGAAATATAAGCTTCTTACCAGATGTTATAATTCCAAACATTATTTAGGAAAATAGAACTTTTGATACAGTAAAAAAATATCACTTTTTAATAACAGAAGGGTTTGAACAAGATGCACATGCACATCAGCTGTGCATACTGATTAAAATGATAACTCATGCATAAAAGTCAAAATCAAGCAATTAAAATATAGATGTAATTAGGGAATAAAGTGAATGACTATATTAAGAAGCATGGGCTTTTAAAATTGTTTATAATCTGCTGTGAGGATGAAATATAGCTTCATCCTCATCAATAATCTATTAAAATCTTTAAAGGACAAGGCTAATAGCACCCATCATAAGCTTCTCATCGTGTAGCAAGCAGAACACACAGGAAAGTAGCAAATTTACTAGGGACATATTATAAGTCAGCATAACCTTGTCTGCTGGACAACAAGGACTTAGGATGATAAAGGAATCATATCTGTAAACTGAGAAAGGGCATAGCTTAAGGACTTATACTTTATTTTAAAAGAGAATTTTATTCAGAAGATCACTGATTAATTCCTTCTTGTTTAGCAACATTAGTCTATAAGTTTATAGAACCCCTCTCTATGTGTTCTTCCAAAACATATTCTCTCAGTTTATTCTAAAATATTTACTCTATTTATTGACTTTGCCCTGTGCCCGGTACTGTATCAACTACAGTTGGAAAATAGAAATAATTAAATGAATGGGTAAGAGTCATTTGCTTTCCAGAAACATATGCTTATTGGGAAGAGACAATTTTTCATTAAAATGTATAAAATATTACACAAAAGTATATGCATAGCAGCTGAAATCTAATGCTAAGAGAGGTCAGAGAACAAGGAGCTTGATAGGCCAAACTACACAGGTTCAATGTCAGCTCAAACACAGGGTCTGAGCTGCATAAGATTCAGGAAGAAGAGTTAAAGGGAAGGAATGTCCCAGGCAGGGGCACAGATGGAAAGAGCGGAAGGGGAAATGAGCTCGAGGGCTCGGAGGTGCTAAGGTTTGGAGCATGTAGTTGCATGTCTCTGGACATTGGTTGGAAGGTAGACTGTTCTCAGTTCAGTATTTCGTATTTCACATTCCTTACAAAACAGAGCAGACTGCCTAGAAAAGATCGTGCTTTTGTTACCCTGTGTCTGTTAGGAGTCCGTTTTTTTTTTTTCCATGACAAGATGCAAACAAACCCTCTTTCTTCAGTCTGCTCCCCATTGACGCCTATAATTACTAATGATTTTTTTACAGAAGAGTCCATCCTCAGCAGAAGCCTCTGAGCATAGTTCATAATCCACAAATGTTTGTTAAACAAGAATTCATACTGCTTTTCTCTCCGGTCCCCATTGAACTTGTTGACCAGACTCTACCACATTGATGTTACATTCGTTCAGAGGACTAGTTCTGTCTGATCTGATTTTCTCTGCCAAATTTATTTTCAAATTAATAGGAACCAATGTTAAATAAATTGAAAATAAAATGGAAAATGCAACCAAATTCTGCCTCATCATAAATTGTGCTGGTATAAATGTCCAATAAAGATAACATGCTCCATCATTATAAGACTGAAATAATTAGAAAGATTCATAAATATAAATATATAGAAGTATAGTTTTTAGAAATTTAAAAATCAGCATCTCATTTAGTGTGATTTGATATTTCATGGAAAATTAAAATCTGGGGTGATTTTTATCTTTTATGTGTAAGGGGTCATTTTATCTGTTTTATGTGGGGAAAAAGATAAAATTACCAGTTGCAAACTAATTTGACCTTCAATAAAATGATTCTCTTTTCCTCACACACAACACTTTATACCTTGAATTCAGAGTGTAGCAGTTTAAAATATGAGTACTTTAATGGTGTTATGTTAATACTTAATATCTATTACATATTATATTTTAATATTATTAAATGTTTTATATTTGTTAAATGTTCTGATAAAATTAATTACTCTATACTCGCCCATTTAAAAATGTTAAGTAGTGTTGAATATCTGTCCTGCTCATCTTCTTGTGTTTAAGTTAATTTACCATAAAATGTAACTTTTACATCACAGTACAGTGAAGGGTATTATGTGATGAATCATAATGCACAATTTTAATGCATTTTTAAGGT
The DNA here is from genome assembly GCA_963574575.1 of Galagoides demidoff. Taxonomy (NCBI): domain Eukaryota; kingdom Metazoa; phylum Chordata; class Mammalia; order Primates; family Galagidae; genus Galagoides; species Galagoides demidoff. Next base: position 48,022 of record CAUYQV010035243.1, on the reverse strand, counting down.
TCCCATAAACTATTCAAATTTTAGTGTAGGTGCATTTGTAAATGCCATGATTTCACTATCAAATATGAAACATGTTAGGCCTTTCTGAAAGTTATAGCCTGTGGAAAGGTTTAAAATCTAATGTCGTAACAATAACAGTACTAAGAGTAACATAGTCCTTATGAGTTTTTCCAACTTGATGCATATATTTAAACATTTTTATAAAATAGCCTCATTTGAATAATATTAATAAATCATAAAATTTGCTTATCAGAAGTAAATGATTCAGTTATTTTTAATGCATTTTAATATTTCCCTAATGACTAATAATGTTGAGTATTTTTTATGTGCTACTGGGCATTTGTAATTTTTTTTCCAGAAATGTGTTTAAATTCTTTGCTGCCTATCTTTAATTGGGTTGTCTTTTCAGTATTGAGTTGAAAGTATATTGTGCATGTTCTGGATGCAAGTCCTTTATTGGGTATCTAATTTGCAATTATTTTCTTCTGTCCTGTGAGTTGTCTTTTCACTTTCTTGATGGTTTCTCTTTTAAAGTACAGTAGTTTTTCATTCTGATGGAATCTAACTCTTCTATTTTTAATTTTTCGTATCATATGTAAAAAGACTTTGTCAAACCCAAGAACACAAGAACTAATTTCTAGATTTTCATTTAAATATGTAACAAAGTTGAAGGACTCACACGTCTTAACTGCAAAACTTATTACAAAGCTACAATAATCCAGACAGTCTATTACTGGCATAGAATAGACATATAGATCAATGGAATGGAATTCAAAGTCCAGAAATAAGCTCTTACATTTACAGTCCATAGATTTTAGATGGGAGTCCCAAGGCCTTTGAACTGAATGCAAACAATAGTCCTTTTGACAAATGGCATTGGAGTGGGGGGAGGGGGATCCATATACAAAAAATCAAATTGAACCTTTTTTTCACCCTATGCACAAAAATGTACTCAAAGGTGACCATAGACTTAAGTTTAAGAACTAAAATTATAAAATTCTTTGAAGAAAATATTTAAAGATTTTTCCTAGCCTAATTTTTTTAGAGAAAAAATAATCCCTTTAAGAAGGGTTTTGTCTGATTTTGACCTAACTCAACCTGTTCCCCTATTTTTATATAAAACTTGAGAAGCATGTTTTAAAGAACAAATGACAGGTGATAACATGTAGTTCTCTTAACCAGTCTTGCCTTGAACATGTCACTTACCCACCTAGGAATTAATTTCCTCTGTTTATCATTCTGAGGGGTTCACTAGACCATCTTTGAGGTTACAGTAAGACCTTCTTTAGGGGTTCTGGAAATGGATGCAGCATGTTAAATCTTGTTTCATTTTTGTATAAGCATACTGAAGAATGGAAAGATACACATTTCTAGCTTTTAATTCTAAATACTTACTGTGATGAAAAGGTGTAAATTAAATAATCAGATTACCATTGATTGATAGGACCTATGTCTACAAGTTTAAAACAGTCATCACTTTTTCATCATAGCTGAGTGATAATTAGCAGGAGACATAGTTATCAACACTTAGCACATAGACGTGAAGACATTCGCTGCTTATACTGAACAGATGGACTATAGGTAGTGAATCTTGTCATACATTAAATAATATGCCTTGAAATCATTTTCCAGATGTTTTTAAGGTAGAATTTACATGAGCCGAACTAACTTTCTAAGATGCAAAATGACTTCAACAGGGAAGATTTTTGAACAGTTCTTCTTAAACAAAAAAAAAAAAAAAAAAAAGGGCAAATTTTTGAGAGCTTTTTTAAAGAGTTAGAACCCCCCAAATGCCAAAGTTATATTTAGCAAAATGTCACACTTTTTTCAAAAGCAGTATAGAAAAGAACTTTACACAGATATGATCATTTCGGCCAGGATGAGTGGGATGAAATGGAATATGAATTATCTTTTGATCTTAAATTCAAATTTATGGGTCATTGAAGAAAGCTACCAACCCAGAATGGAGACCTTCATGTACCAGACTGCCTTTTAAGTAGAGTATTATTTCCTGTGTAAGACTTCACTATAAAATATACCTAAGCAATATACAGATGACCCTGTCTCCATAATTTAGCCTGTAATATTTTAATTTTCTCACAACCCTTTTTCGGTATTAATTCTAGGCTCCATTTTTTGGAAATAAATGCCAAGTGACATTGTTGGACTAATTATTTTCTAAAATAAACAAAGACTTAGCAACACGTTCACCCTCAGTGCCAATGTAAAACCTAATTGCTAATAGTCATTGTAGTATTTGGGTCAATAACACCTCTACTCTTCTCAGCTATGTGGTCAAAGCTTTGTTGATTTTAGAAAATAAGTAATCCAATAAGCTCAAAAAAAAAACTTGCTTTTTGATAGTCTATGAAATGCTTCCTTCTTCCCATCCTGTCAGAGTATCAATACATCATCTACCCATCCATCCATCCAGCTATTCACTCATAAGGAGTGAGCTCTTTCTTTGAGCTCTTTCTCACTGAGGGTAAAAACCAGGACCTTCTTAACTTTATGTCAGATTCTTATATCAGCTGTGATATTGTACTAGCTCCTTTAAGGCATTTTACAACTTTAAGAGTCTGTGAATTTTTTTTTTTAAAACCTGTCACCAGTTTGTGTAATTATATTTTAAAGAAATTAAAGGCATTTTAATTCTGTTATCTCAAAAGCACATAAGAGTCCAAGGTTTATGTAGCAATGTGTCAGAACATTCCACATCCTGGGTTGCAGAGATGATCCAAACTTTCCTCGTAGTTCCTGCTTCAGGCTGGTTTCAATTCTGCTCATGGGACCTTAGATAAGATAATTTCTTTACCATGGGACCTGCAACCTTCATGTCTCCCCTTCCTTATAGATTGGCCACATTCTTTCCACTTTTGAGGGTCCCTTTGACACTCGATTCTATATCCACTCACCTTCCTCCTCCTGTTTCTTGAAAATATGCCTGTGTTCTTTCAGTGGTCACTCTCTCAGGGTTGGCTGTCAAGGCTCACACGGTCACAGCAGAAAGTTACTTTTTGCTGTGTACGTCATTGCTTTAGTGTTGTTTTGTTTGTGATATTAAAGTTATAAACAAACTATGTAATTTTACACTACTCCTACTTAGACCAGTTTATTCCTTTAAAAAAATCTTTGCTGCTACCTTACAGCATGACAGATGCCCTCTTAGCACTGAGGATAGCACTGCAGTGATTAAAGTATTTGCCTTGTTTTGCTTGTGTTCCGATAAGAGAGGACCAACTATGAATATGTAAAACGAAAGCTTAAATAACCACATTCCAGATAGTACCTGGCACAGAAGAGCAAAGGATAGCGACTTTGTGGGAAGAACTGCTGCTTTCAGCTGTCACGGTGAAGGGAGGGGTCTCAGACCAGGTGACCTTTGGGCTAATTCAGAAATGATGGGAAGGAGACAGGCAGGCAGAGGGAATGAATGGCAAGAGCCAAGATTCTGCAGTGGTACTGACAGGGCTTCTGTGAGGGAGACCGAAGACCCGTGTGGGCTGAAGGACCGTGGATGAGGGAGAGAGCTGTAGGCGGTCCAAGATACTGAAGTAGGGAGGGGCCAGGTCACAGAGGTAGTAGAGCCCTTGCTCAAATAACTGGATATTATTCTGATTGCAGCAGAAAGCCACTCAAGAATTTTATCTAGGGAACTGATTTCCTGGGAAAAAAGACATGTAGGTGTATCACCCTGTGAGCACGAATGTCATGTTAAGTAAGGCTCATTAGGAGCTGGCTGGGAGCTTGAAGGTTTGAAATGCAAAGTGAGATTGGCATTTACATTCAAACAGATATTTCTGTTTCAGGTTAACCACTCATGAGTAATACTTCAAATAAATTAAATGACCCACATCAAAGAATGTCTTTGTGGTTTTAATTATCTAAATTTTTAAAATGAAGGGTGGTTTGCCTGACTCTATAACAGTAGTTGATTCTTTACTCTTCTCGGTACTTTGTAAAGTGCTCTTACCAGATGTTACTCTTATCATCCGAGTGAAAATAGATCCGGGTAACACGGAGGTCATAGTTGTCATTGATTCCAAATATATTCATTCTCCAAACCTTCATCAACAAGGCTAGCATCTGCTGGAAAGAAAATCACCCCTTTTTTTATTGTATGCTCATTATTTCCTCATTTAGGTTCAGTTGCTGCTGTAGTATCATATTTATAGTATAAAGCTGCCTTGTTTTTTCATCAAACTGTACCACTGTTGGAATTTCATTGCTACAGAGTCAGCTTGCTGCCTTTTGCTAGCAGCTGAACATGCCCAGAAAGACATTCTTAAATGTTGAATAAAAATAGCTTTGGACAGTACTTCTTTTCACTCTGGTCCTGTCCAAGGTGGCAGAGCACTTTGGTATATAGCCACAGGGCACCTCCAGGGCATTGAGATTTCCTAGCTCAGTGACGTCCTATATGATAGTTTGAACAACCTACAACTCCGATGCCACCTGTTTTCAGCATGTCTAATAATTGGTGTGCTCTTCTCTACCTAGTACAGGGAAACTGAGACAAACTTGCAAACCATAAAATGCTTGTGATTTTTCAAACTGATGTATTATAGATCCCAGCAGTCCCTCTTCAGGGTATACACCTTCTTTTGCCTTGATTCTGGAGATTTCCATCTTAATTTTCAAGCAGCTCAGAAGTTGTCTTATTATCCATGGCAGCCAGGGGCATAAATTGCTTTTTTTTTTTCTTTCAGGAAGTGCTTCCAGACTGCACATTTTTATTTAGAGGACAGCACGTCCCCTCGAGTAATATCCACACCTCCAACACCTATTTTTCCAATTTCAGGTAATAGCTTAAAAGTATGACCCTGAGTAGCACCTGGTAGATACTAGATGAGAGGCAGGTGGTTGGAAGGTTTTCTTCTATTGGAGTATTTTGCAAATGACTGTAATATAGATTAGTACATGTTTGTAGGCATAAAATATTTATTAGATCACGTATCAGACACCTGGGTTTATATCCTATTCTTATTAATTTTAAACATTCTTAACCATTAAGATGATATGTTAAAATAATAATTCATGATTTATGTCAAACATTTATAGCAATAAAATGTTAGTTAAGAATAACAGTTTTACTCATTTTCATAACTTTAGTGGAAATCTAAGCAATGAAAATCAGACTAAATCAATGCAATAAATGTAAGGAGGAGAAAAAGACAAAAATAAGAATAACATCTAGTTCCTTTCTGATCATTTGAGCTTATGTGAGAAAAGGTTTGTTGACTGTATTAGGAAAAGAACTATGAATGGTAGTACTGTCCAAAAAAAATCATAACACAATGTATGATTACTTGAAATTCTTTGTCTCAAATGTTGGAATAGTTGACTATTTGGGAAAACTTTGGCCATTTTTATCAGAATTTATTGTATAGTAGCAATATTCAAATATTAGCCGGTGGATTGAGACACCCACTGATCCTAGAGTTCACAACATAAGGTTGTAGACACTTATTTAATTAATATTTTATAACATCTCAGAATGTAAAGTGGCGACAAAAAAGCATTTGTCTACAAGTGTGTGAACTGGGGTACGGAGGACCAGATGGGCAATAGAAGTTATCACATTAGAGATACGAAAGAAGAAATTCATCTGTGTGGTGGTTTTAAAGAAGTCACTTTAACCTGTCCGATTGACACTCCGTGTGTTATTACCAGAGGCCTAAGTTTTACATAATATTATCTTCTGAAATCTCATGACAAGAAAAATTTGAAGCATTTTTTCTTTACATTTACATATTTATGTACATTTTTATATATTTTATACTATATATCATATAGTATGTCAAGATATATTTTTATGCTTTATAAAGATGAGGATTTAAGAGTGTTTTACTGTTTTTCCTCTTATCTTCTCTATGTCTTAAACATATCTGTTTTAGTTCTGCTTTTCTAGTTTATATTAAAATATAATATATATACTATTTTAATATACTATGATTTCTCATTAACATATTTAGAATTTTGAGCCAGGTGTGGTGGCTCATGCCTGTAATCCTAACTCTTTGGAAGGCTGAGGCAGGTGGATTGCTTGAGCTCAGGGGTTTAAGACCAGTCTGACCAAGAGCAAGACGTTGTCTCTACTAAAAATAGAAAAACTAGCCAGGCGTGCTGGTGCATGCCTGCAGTCACATCCACCTGGGAGGCTGAGACAATGGGATCTATTGAGCCCAAGATTTGAGGTTGCTATGAGCTATGACACCATGGCACTCTACCCAGGGCAACAGAGTAAGACTGTCTCAAAAACAAAACAAAATGCCAATCATAAAAGCCAAACCATATTTAGAATTTTGATCTGAACAGCTCTCAGATGTCTGTTAAGTTTTGATTCCCTTCACTTCCAGCATATTTCTTTTACATACCCATTAGCATGGGTATGCATATTAGCTCAAACATTATCCAATTCCAGTATAATTTATTATCACCGAAGTCAGGATCTTGCTCAAGAAATACAAACTCCCCCACACTAAATGTCAAAGCAGCCTTGGTGAAGGGCATCTCCTTATTTTACTTGGTTGGCTCACAAAGATTCACTTTTGATCACCTGAATATGTATGTTTTCATGTAAAATCAAAAAATGGAAAGATATGCAAGTCTCACTTACTTGCAGACCAGTTAATCAAAGAAATACCAAAATACCTGACTCTCAATGAAAAGTAACAGTCTGCTTATAAGAGGAGTTTGTCTGTGCCAGATACTATCAACGAGTTTGAAGGACATTTGCTAGAACTAATGATTTAAGTGTGATAAATTATTTCTGTTTTCTTATCTAATTATAAAAGCTACTTCCAGGCAAGATACTTCTGTAGGTGCGAAGGTAGAATTACACCTTTGTCATTTCTTAAGCTTGACTGACTAATTCAATTTTAGTATTCAGGTCCACTCATCTAAGAGAGAGAACAGATGGATTCAGTGTTTTTTTTTTATTCAACAAATTCTTGGTAACTGAAGCTTAAAAATATTAGATGGCTTAAACGCTGAACATCTGTTGATATAAATAACTCTTTCTAGTGAAATGTCTTTGATGTTTCCTTGTCAGAGAAATCACTTGTGAAATCGCGTACTGTGAACTAGTAACATGTTTAATCTAAGAAAGTCTTTTCAGGAAAAGAAAAAAGAATCGGAGCCAGTTAAAATAATTTGGCCCCTTCACAATTAATTAACAGATCCGATGACTTTGTTTACATAGTGTATTTTCAAGTTAGAATTCTTGAAATTTTACAGATTAAAAGTTCCAAAGGCTTGTGACATTCTTCTCAATGAATATTTTGCATATAAATGTTTTTTATTATTTATACGGACATGGAAAAAAATGTTTTCAAATGTAAACATCTGACTATTTGACTATAAGACATTAAACTGTGCCATTTCATAAAACTGAAGTTTCTCTATATATTATGTTTAGTTCACAGTAAATTGAAAGTATATTATTTTCAGCATGTTTTGTCCCTAGAAATTACTTGGAACCCCCACTCATGTTAAAGAAAGTTGTCCATAAAAGATGTAAACCATTAATAAAAAATGAGGCTTTGGTGATATTTATGCATTAAGGTTGAAAATAAATTATTTTCTTTATGGGAAGGAAAGGCACATTTGTTTCTGTTGAATTATCTTAACACAGTTTTTGTATTCACTTAGATGATGTTGGAGCAATTCCAATAAAGCACTTTCCCAAGCATGTTGCAGACTTACATGCAAGTAATGGGTTTACTGAAGAATTTGAGGTATGATTTTAGCATGTCTGGTGTAAATAATATAAAATAGCACATGTGAATAATTCAGCAATAGGCTATTTCTTATCATAAAGACACTGGGACCATTTTCACGTCTAGGAAGAATATTAGTTTCATAATTACTTGTGTGTCTAGGATATGTGTCATAGTTGTCATATAATTTAGAAAATTGGTTTTCTATTTTAAAAGCCAACTTGTACTAGTGAGATATCAATACAATACAGTACAATAGTTCAATATCAACCTTATGAATTCTCTCCCATAATATACAGATCTCTAGTTTTTAAAACCAGAATTAGTAACACGGAGTCTTTTAAATTTTCCAAATTACATAAATTATATTAAACTACTAAATGTCATTATTTTCAACCCAAGTGCATACAAATGCTTCATTGTAAGTTTTATACCATTGTAAGTGTAAAATATTTAGATAACCTTTTTATTATGCAGGGTAAAAATTACATCCTTTTCTCAAGAGAATATGCATTTCTAAAGAAAATTTTAACTTCATAACCAGTAAAATATTTTTCCAGTAATATCCTGTTAAAATACTTATAGGGAAAATTTTCTGCAAATTCATCATGGCGCAATGACCTATCAGTGAAGCAGATATTTTAAAATAGGGAGCCAAGAGCCCAAAGTTAACAATAACAACTACCAAGAAATAAAAGCTACCATCTACGAGCACCGTCTGATATGTCATTCAACTAGAGACTTTCACATTCAACCTCTACTCAACTCTGGGAGCTATTTGTAATCATTTGTTTAAATGTTATTAATGAAATTAAACTCCTTCAAATTTAATTCAGAGGTGATAAATAGCAGAGCTGGACTCAACTCCAAGTCTGTAATGTTAAAACTCATGCTCTTTCTATCATAGCTGCAAGCAGGCAACCTTTATCCTTCCCGCTGGCAACTTCCCTCTAGAAAGCATAACGCTGCCTTCCTGCCTCCCTCTGCCCAAACCCGAAGGGCTCAGGGGACTTGCCTTTCTGAAATGCTTTTAGCTCCCCTCCTAATCACAGGATCCACTCTCTCCTGATTCACTCTCCCCAGTGCACTCAGCAACGGCTTCCCAGGAGTCACAGCCATAAAGATATCATTAGGGAAGAAAAATACCATAGATAAGGAAGCATTACAGAAATCAAAAGCAATGGAAGAGGGATATGTTTTTACTAAATTAAAAATAATAGAAACCAATTCATTTAATTCTAAAAAACATCTAAATCATAGCTACATTGAATAAGAAAGTGAATTGAGGTAACAGTAAGTAAAGGGGAGTAATGTGAAGAGTTATATACTTAAAATATTAAATTATTTGTTCTTACCATAAGTTAGAAGTTACCGGTGGTATAACTTTAATGTTCACTGATAGAGTCTATCAGGCTAACAGTAAACAAAATAATAATTATCACAGGGAAACTGTGCCGAAGATGAGTGTCTTCCAACATTAAAAGATAAATAAGTAAAAAATAGACAATTTCTAATAAAAGTTGGTGACAGTATAAGCTAAAAGGCAGTTTAATGGTTTTCATAATTATAAAATAATTTTAAGTGTTATGAAGTAGTTTGTAATAATTAAATTAAGAAAAAAAGCTCACATTTTTACTTAAAAAGGTTTATCATAATTCCATTGCCTTTAATTTGCAGAGTGACTGAAGAAAACTTTTCATTAACTTAATAATTAGCTTAATAACTAATAATGCAAGTGGCTCATGTATTAAAATTTTTTTTAATTGTTCTGATTGGCTTGCTGAAAAAGAGCCTTAAAGGTTTATTTGGAGAGAATCTGGGACATTTACTGATGAATCAGATTTATATCTTATATCGGGGTTATATATGTGCTCAAAAATTATAAGGCTTTTATTTTATTATCTTAATACTAAGTGATTATAAGTTCTAAGCTAATATATTTAGATAAGAAACATCTCTGGAGATCTTGTTAATTCATTTTTAATAGAAAATCAGCAGAAATAATTTTTCTATACCCATTGAAGTTTAAACAAAAAAGATCTACTATGATATTTAAAAATATAGAAAGTAATGCTCCAAATTTTGTTTTAAAATTATGTAGAATGTATAATAAAAAAAATTGGGAGACTATTTAGTGTTTTTGACAGCATTCAATCTGTTACAAACCACCCAATAGGAAGCTGTTTATGTGTTAAAAGAACTCCAAACTATGAAAACAATTTATATAACACTAACTCAGAGTTTCAAATAAGATTATATTTGAATATTAGCAAGTGCACCTGTTATGGCAGAATGTGTCATGGGATATGTGGTTCTTCTCATCTGCATTTTAAAAGAATCATCATATTATTACATCACTGTTCCCTTTTAAAGAAATTATTTTCTTCTTTTACATAATTTTGAGATTCCAAATGTTAGACATTTTGATTTGCATGCAACTGTTTGAAACATTCTGTTCTGTTAGTATTTGACGAATGTATTTATTGCATGATCATAGTTTTCCATTGTAAACCTAATGTGAACACTTTTTTTTCTCATTTGTCCTGTGCTGTGGAATTTGATTTCTTTACTTTTTTGGCATTCATTCCCTCACTAGACACTGAAAGAGTTTTACCAGGTAAGGCATCATTTCACTGCATTTTATTTTAGCCAAGAAGTAGTTGTAACATGTAAAAAAAAAAAAAAATGTTGTTTGCATAGATTATTTTGTTTGTCTTGTCTTTCTTACTGTTTTAAGGTACGTTGTATGAAAGAGCAGGTGTTAATATGGTGTCCATACGATTTGTTACAGGAAGTGCAGAGCTGTACTGTTGACTTAGGTATTACAGCAGACAGCTCCAACCACCCCGACAACAAGCACAAGAACAGATACATCAATATCGTTGCCTGTAAGTATTTCCTTAACTCAGTGCTATTATCCTGGTCATTGTTGTGCCTTCACACAGTGCTCTGAAGTCATCTGACATCAGACCTCGGTGTGGCTGTGCCTGCACCTTTGTGCCAGGAAATCATGTTTGTGTAAGATGCCGCATGGCGTTGTATCACTCTGACTTACGCACCTTGTGCAATTAATCACATCTGTTTCTTTTAAACAAAAAAAAACTCGTGTTTCAGTCCAGTCCTTTCCACAGGCCCTGAGCAGTGTCCATCTCCCCTTTTCATTTCTGTCACTATTTTTATTCTATGACCCCCTTCTCCTTTGGATTCCCCCTCCTTTTAGGTGAGTTTACTGACCGGAGGAGGTTCCTTTTAGACTTTCTCTTTCTTCTTCGACCTTTACCTTCTTTCTCCTGGTTCTGTAAGGAATTGGTGGATACCTAACGGGGACAGTGATCACTGTGTGGGTGACGGGGACACTTACAGCCCTGACTCCAGCATTACAGAAGTGCTCCAGGTAACAGAAACATTTGTCCCCCTTAATATTTTGAAGTTCAAGAATAAAGAGAGAGTTAGTTGGTTTCCTTTTTTGATTCCTTCCTTCCCTCTGTTTTCTTAGCCACTCCCTCTCTTTTTCTGCTCAGTGAGCAGCCTGGGAGGCTTTTTTCATTACACTGTCAGTGACTTTTTTCCATATTCTCATAGCACTTTTGGTGACTTTTGTCCTCTCTTCTTTCCTCTGTACTCCTCTTCATCTCTTGGAATTCATCTTCATGTTCTCTCCCCACTCAAAAAAAAAGTTTTTTCTTCCTTTCTTTCAGATTTTGCCAAATAAATATTCATTCAGAATATCAAATCAAAACAGTACAAATATTGTGATTATATGAATTGCTTTTTGTACAGTTGGGTTCAGAGTTATAAGTGTGAAAAATATGGAAAACTTCCCGAAACATGTCAGCTTTGCACAGGGACCATGCTAATCCTCTCTCTGTCATTCTAAGTTTAGTATTATTCCTGTGAAAGTAAGAGCACAAGAAAAATTCTTATATTTTTCCTCATATATTCGGTGCCCCTACGGCTTCATATGGCATGGTTGTTTATTACAAGCTATCTATTTATAAGCTAGGTTATTTAAATTCCTAGGAAGTTCCATTCCATTTTGGGAAACCTATGGCGTGGCAATCTCCTCCCTTTTATCACCATTCTCTCTTAAATTGTTCACATAGGTGTTGCTTTCCTTTGTACAGACGTTACATCAATTTTTATTCTTTAGCAGAGGGCTTTATGATTGCCTTCCTCTGCTAAAATAGCTGATCTGGCTGTACATAAAACCCCTTGCCTTTCCAAATAAAATTATTGTTAGACTTCCCTTTACAAGTTAAATAGAAAATACCCATTGGGTAATTAAGGAGGGTAAGAAGGTTATCTTTTGTTGAGGACCTACTAAGCACCAGGCACTGGGAGTAAATTATTTCATTTAATTTCCACAACAACTAGGCCAGATAGGTAATGGAAGTCCTGTTTTACAGATGAAAAAAAGTAAAACAGATGTGGCATGGTGGTTCACACTTGTGATTCTAACACTCTGGGAGGCCAAGATGGGAGGATTGCTTGAGGTCAGGAGTTCCAGATCAGCCTGAGCAAAAGCAAGAACTCCATCTCTACTAAAAATAAAAATAAAATAAAAAATTGGCTGGACATTGTGTTGGGCACCTGTAGTTCCCGCTACTCGGGAAGTTGACCCAGGAAATTCACTTGAGCCCAGGAGTTTGAGGTTTCTGTGTGCCAGGCTGAGTCCTTGGCATAGTAGCCCAGTCAACAGAGCAAGACTCTGTCAGGAAAGAAAGTGAAGAAAGAAAGGGAGGGAGGGAGGAGGGAAAAGAAAGGAGGAAAAATGAAACAAAAATTTCTAACTTTGTATTTGGTTCTATTAGAACCAAAATACAAAAAGAGATCAACCTGCCACCATGGTTTGGTTGGTATTCACCTCTTCGTCCTTGAAATGAATGAATAAGTCTGTTCAGTAAAACTACCAAAGTCTAGTAGCACTTTCCTTTCTTAGTGTGTAACTCCTCCAGATGATGATCGCCTCTCTGAGGAGAGTTAATCCCGCAGCCTTTATTTCAACATGTTTGAAGTACCACAGTTTCCATTCACTCTGACCTGGCAGCGCAGAAGCCTCCTCTGTGCCTGGACGGCTGTTCTTCTGCCTCCCTCTGCAGAAATTCAGGGTTGCTCTTTGGGCTCTTCCTGCAAGAGTTGTTCTCAGTGACCATTCACAGGAGCGTCCTAGGGTCCTTCTGCTTCCTTTTCTGCTGCTTCATCCATCAGCCTCCTGTTCAGAGCACGGTTGCTCTCATCCTTCCCTGCCTTTCTGAGGTCCCATCTCTGTCTCCTCAAGTGGCTCTCCACTGCCCCAGAATTCATCTTTGAAATCCCATCAAAGAAGTCAACTTCAGATTTCAATTTCTGTGGAAACTTTTACCCTCTCAAAGCAGTAAAGCTTCTGCCTTCAGATCCCCCTACTACTTGGCACTTCCTTCTTGACATCTGTCCGTTACTTTCTGTGTATATGTCCTAGTCACACCTGTTATGTTTGAAATTCTCCTGAGGGCAGAGATTCCTTTTAATCTTTGTTATCCCTATATTCCCCAAACACCTACTGAAGTAAGTGATTTTTTGCCTTGATTTCAATTGTATTGTATAAAATATTGTGCAAATATAAATGATGTTGATGCTGAGAAGTAGTCTGTGCTACAATGACATTTTTTTTTATTACAGATGATCATAGCAGGGTTAAGCTTGCACAACTTGCTGAAAAAGATGGCAAACTGACTGATTACATCAATGCCAATTATGTTGACGTAAGCATGTTTGAAGTGAAATTTATATGAATTATATTAGATGCAGAATTTATCATACCATAGTATCAGACCTCTATTAGTATTTATTATGTTTCTTTGATAGATTGCAAAGACATAAATCAATAGGAAGCAAGGTGAAGCATGGTAGCTCATACCTATAATCTGAGTACTCTGGGAGGCTTGGACTTGGCTCAAGAGTTAAGAGACTTGGCTCGGTACCTGTACTCAGGGGTTAGGGAGCCATCCACATACACTGGGGCTGGCAGGTTCAAACCCAGCCTGGGCCTGCTAAAAACAACAATGACAACTACAACAAAAAAATAGCTGGGTGTTGGGGTGGGCACCTATAGTCCCAGCCACTTGGGAGGTTGAGGCAAGAGAATCACTTAAGCCCAAGAGTTTGAGGTTGCTGTGAGCTGTGATGCCACAGCACTCCACCGAGGGTGACATAGTGAAACTCTGTCTCAAGAAAAAAGAAAGACAAAAATAGAAAAGTTAGCTGGGCGTTGTGGTGGGCACTTATAGTCCCAGCTACTCAGGAGGCTGAGGATCACTTGAACCAGGAGTATGAGGCTGCTGTGATGCCATAGCACCCTAGCCTGGGGCAGCAGCGTCTCACAAAACAAAAAGTTACTATCCTTGCTAATACTACCAAGTTTCTCCAATTTCATACGTTTATTTTTTATGGTTTTCTTCTATAGAAAACTGAACTTAGGGCAGTGCCTGTGGCTCAGTGAGTAGGGCGTCAACCCCATATACTGAGGATGGCAGGTTCGAACCTGGCCTCAGACAAACTGCAACAAAAAATAGCCAGGCGTTGTGGCTGGCACCTGTAGTCCCAGCTACTTGGGAGGCTGAGGCAAGAGAATCACCTAAGCCCAAGAGCCGGAGGTTGCTGTGAGCTGTGATGCCACAGCACTCTACTGAGGGCCACAAAGTAAAACTCTGTCTCTGAAAAAAATAAAATAAAATAAATTTTTAAACATCTGATCTTAAAAACTTAAGTGTGGTATTGTTAAAGATGGCACATAAACCAGTTGGTAAGAAACATTTATCATTTACTTCTTCAGGGCTACAACAGACCGAAAGCTTACATTGCTGCCCAAGGTCCACTGAAATCCACAGCTGAAGATTTCTGGAGAATGATATGGGAGCACAACGTGGAAGTTATTGTCATGATAACAAACCTCGTGGAGAAAGGCAGGGTATGTAGGTCATCGTTATGTCATCCTCAAGGACTGATTAGAGGTGCTGTACAACAGTTTGAACAGAGCAGCATCAGGAAATGGCAAAAGTTATGAAAGTTAATTGGGAGTCCTTCCTAGTAAATATGATAATGAAAGGGTAACTATTAACATTATAAATTAAAAGGTTCAAAATTTCACTTTGAAGCAAGCTATCTACCTATTAAATTCATTCATAGTGTGAAAAAAAAGTAAGCTGGACTCATTGATCAGCAATGCAGCTAAATACCTGTAGATTTTCATCCACTGGACCTGGATTCTAGTCCTGGATCTGTCCTAACCTGATCCATCTGGTTTCACTTTCCTTATCTGAAAGGGAAACGGTTAAGCTGTATCATCTCTGTCTTTTTTAGCTCTATGATTCTATCTCTGGCATCTTCTATAAATAATTTGCCATTACTTAGAAAGAAAATAAAATATTTAGAAGAGTGAGGGAGTTCATTCCTTCCACTATCTCAGACTTTTACTAATTTCCAAGACAACGTTTACCTTAAGCATTTGAAATACAAGAAATAGGATGTTCACTTTTTCTTTTGCAGAGAAAATGTGATCAGTACTGGCCTTCCGATGGCAGTGAGGAGTATGGGAACTTTCTGGTCACTCAGAAGAGTGTTCAAGTCCTCGCCTACTATACTGTGAGGAGTTTTACTCTGAGAAACACGAAGATAAAAAAGGTGAATCAACAAACAATGACCATAATCAACTGAGTCATTGGTCCTTTTTTAAGTGAATGGGTGAGAAAACCAAGGCAGGGTAAAACATTCTTCTGGGTTACACCTCAATCCCAAAGGTTTCCGCCACATCTCTGAATGCCGGCTGTGGCCTTGGAGGCAGATTGGTCTTGGTGCTAATAGTTGCAGTAGGTGCAATGCACAAATGGAAATTCCTGCCTCGTGTGGTAACTGCACCGCATAGCCCTGACATAACATCCAGTTCAAAAGAGTGGGGATTGAAATAAGGGATAAGAACAACAAAAGAAGAAGAAGAAGAATATTACTCAGGGTTCTTCAGAGAAAAAGAGCCCATAGGATAGATGGACACAGAGATAGAGAGAGGTTTACATTTTTAAGGATTGATTCACAAACACTATGAGGATTAGGAAACCTTAAATCTGTAGGGCAGGTACACTGGTACCCTAGAAACTCAGAGAAGAATTGATGTTGCAGGCTAGAACCCAAATGCATCAGAGCGGCAGGCTGGAAATTCAGGCAGGATTTCTGTGTTGCCAAGTCTTGAAAAGAATTATTTCTTCAGGAAAACTCTCAGTTATTTTTCTTAAAGCCTTCAACTAATTGGATGAGGCTCACCCCCATTATGGAGGGTGATCCACTTTACTTAAGTGTACTTATTTAATCACATCTAAACGATATCTTTGCAGCAATATCTGGTGTGACTAGTACTTGCCCAAACAATTGGCCACCATAACCTCTTAGCTAAGTGAACGCAAAATTAATATCACACATGACATTGTACATTTTTTGCTTCATTGTAGACCACCAGCACCTAGCTATGAAATTTGACTCAATGTTTAGGAATCCCACTTGGGCGTGTATTTGAGTATGGGTTACAGCGATTAGCTGTCTGAATTCTTCCAGGGCTCTCAGAAAGGAAGACCCAGTGGGCGTGTGGTTACCCAGTACCACTACACCCAGTGGCCTGACATGGGGGTACCGGAGTATTCACTGCCCGTGCTGACCTTCGTGAGAAAGGCAGCCCACGCCAAGCGCCATGCGGTGGGGCCTGTTGTCGTCCACTGCAGGTGAGTCTCAGAGATGTGCCTCTAAAACCCACAGAATTGTTGATGGTAACAAAAAGGAAATCCGTAGAGCAAATGAGGGGATGAAATGGCATGTTCCTTTCCCTGAGTATTGAATACTAGGAAATAAGTATAGCTGACTCAGACTTTGATTGCTGACTCTTCAAAGCATCAGATATTTTTATGATGTTTATTATTGTGTATGATTGTTGAATTGGATTTCAGCTTCTTAGCTGTGTGAGGTACAAGGAACAGTATCTTTGTTGTTAAATATTTATTCCAACATATAAGACTTTGGGACAACCCTGCTCCTAGGAGTAAATGGTCTGTTGTTGCGTTATTACACCAGGGATACATCAGAGAATCCAAAGCACACAGAGTGTGAGAAATTTGGCAAACCAAAGCCCTTTGTCATCTTCCTGAGTTCTTTCTAATACGTCCCATTAAATGTTTTAACAATTTATTGTTGCCCAGAAACTTTAATTTCCAGGACTGGGTTGATAAAAAGCAATAATTATATTTCAAAGAAAGAGAAAAAAATATGGTAGATGTTACATTCATATAATCAATTGATTAAGTTAATTGATATTAACTAGCAGTTAATATTTACCAAATCCTATGTGCCGAGCTCTGTGAACACAAAAATTCAATTCATTTCTATTTGCAGTACTTTTGCCAAAGCGATGTCTGTGTTTTCACAGAAGCAAGTGTTTTCCTTTGATATACAGCTTATCTGACATATGCTGACTACCTATTTCAGGAGTTATCCTCAAAGTTTGAGAGACCTATCTTGAGTTTTTAAAATCTGTTTGCCTGCCGATGAGCTGAGGAAAACAAGAAGATGCACGAAAAATAGCTCTGAAGGTCAGGGATTGTTTCGTAGCAAATGGAGAAGGACCCGGCTATTGTGCAGAGCAGGTGCTAATTTTCCACTCTAGCACATCCCACTTGTCAGAATATTTGAAAAGAGTCCCTGTCTGTGAATTCTGTCCTCTGGTAGAAGCTTTGAAGATGTCGACAGATAATGACCCTTTAGAAATAACTGAAGTTATTCCTCACCATCTCACTGAAATGATATTTTTTAGCTGAAAGCTTTATCAAATTCTTTTTCCCATTAATGCAGAAACCTTTACAAACATGTCTACTTGGAAATACAGACCCAGGGACCTTTTCTTTTCAAAATTTGGTGGAGCTGATGCTTTCATTTTTCTTAGACTGCGAGTCTATTTGCTATACTCTGATACATAATATTTGTATTGTATAATATATAATGTATAAGAAATACAGGTATTGAAAATTTAAAAGTATCCAACAGAAACAGGTTTTTCACGTGGCTAAAAAGAAACTTAAAGAGGGACTTTAATGTTTGTTGTTTATGCTAACCTGTTTCAAATTTTGTATCACTCAATTTATGTCTTTCTTCATTTACTAGGGGAAAGAAAACATTGTAATCAACATGACAGGAGTAACCCATTTTTTAATTTATTTTGTGATTAACATTGAGGTATTTCTTTCTTTGTGTTCTATGCAGTGCTGGAGTTGGCAGAACAGGCACGTATATTGTGCTAGACAGTATGTTGCAACAAATTCAACACGAAGGAACTGTTAACGTATTTGGCTTCTTAAAACACATTCGTTCACAAAGAAATTATTTGGTACAGACCGAGGTATGATTTAAACACAATATAACTTTATTTATCTAAGGTGTGCAGACATCACTGAAATGCAGGTGTATTCGTCTCCTAGGACTCTCACAGCAAAGTACCCCAAACGAGGGGGTTTAAAACAACAGCTATGTTGTCTCGCTGTGCTGGAGTTTGCAGGCCCCTGCTCCTTCAGCAGCCGCTAAGGGAAGGCTCTTTCTTGCCTCTTCCACTTTCTAGTGGCCTCAGATGTTCCCTAGCTGGTGACCCCATAATTCCAATCTCTGCCTCTGCACGTGGAGATCTGCCCTCTGTATCTGTGTCCCTGTTATAAGTACATCAGTCACTACCCTACTTCGGGTGACCCAATCTTAACTAATTGCATCTTTATTTAAAATAACATAACATCCTAAGATACTGCAGGGTTAGAGTTTCAACTTATCTTCTGATGAGATGCAGTTTAATCCATGATGCTAGTTAACTACAAATATGTCATGAATGGACCTGCTCGATTTGACTGTTTTGTGACCCAATGAGAAATAATTCTGTAAAATGTCTTTGGAGATGATCCAGGAAAAGAGTAAGGGGATCAGTGAACAGTCACCCCTCCTGTACCAGTTGCACCAAGTCCGTATCAGCTTACTCATACAAGTTGTGAATTAATGGATTTGTTTTTCTGTTTAAATGTTGATCGTATGAACTGTGCTCTAATTACATCCCTTTTCAAGTCCATATATTTTACTCATATATGACATAGAACAGCATCTGAAAATCTGTATTTTATTTTTACTATTTCTAAATAAAAATGAACTTAAATTGAGAATTAAGGATGGAACCTTGAAAGCTACCAAAAGATGTATGACTGAGTGGGCTTCAAACTAAACGAAACCAAATCTCCTTCCATCAAGGAAATGACATCTGTAGAGATAAGACCAGAGAAGAGTCCAATATGTAAGATATAAGAGAATTACTAACAACAGTGTGTAAACTTGAGTTAAATTATACCTGAAAGGTTCACTGGAGAGTTGAGGCTGACGGAAGGGGAGGACAGACTGGACGTAAGGAAGTCAAGGAAGCCCTCTTAGAACTTGTGGAGGTGTGAGTTTGAAGGGTAGGCAGGGGGACATTGCTTTGCCTCCCTAAATCTTTCTGCTATCTATGCACAAATGTCAACAATACACAACAACAAGTTAAGAAAAATGAAAAGAGGTTGTTTCTCTTTCCTCCATCTGACTTCTTGCCAGTCTAGTAAGCAATCCTTCATGGTCCCCACACCTTTCCTTGTCTGTCAGTAGGAGGCACTACTTTGCACCTCAATACATATAAAGAAAACTTGAAGCAATCTTCCTTTATTGCCATTGTTTTTCCAGGAACAGTACGTCTTCATCCACGATACCCTGGTGGAGGCCATTCTCAGTAAAGAAACCGAGGTGCCGGACAGTCATATTCACGCCTATGTTAATGCCCTTCTCATTCCCGGACCCACAGGCAAAACAAAACTAGAGAAGCAGTTCCAGGTGAGTTCCCTTGGAAGTCGCCACGTAATGCATGTCCCTGCGTCTTCTCCTGTGAGTCACAAGGTCATGTGGGTAGCTTGAGGCCCTTGTCAACACAATGGCTTTGTAGTTGAACCATCCTTCTCCTTTACAATAGGTGATGGTGCCTCACCGTACCTTTTAAGCAGAAACATAATTCTTACTGAGTAGCAAGAGGAAAAGTTTTCAGAAACCCTAAAGTTTATAAATGCAAACTTGGCTCAGGAAAGGGAGGGCACAGAGTGTAACAGAGTGAACAGACAGAACTTATAATACAGACCATAGAAGTGCTCCTCTTACTTTGGAAAAAAGAAAGAAAAGAAACAGACCACTTAAACATGAATGCCGTGGCTCAGGCTGTTCCTGCTACTCTTTGAAAAAATCTGTATCTCACTTGAAACCCTTGGACTGGAGAAGGCCACGTGTGAACAATAGCTACTTGAACCTCAGTCTCTCCCACTCACCGTGTCTGGAGCAGTACACCAGAGAGCAGAGCGTGTCTGGTTCTGTACTGTACCTCCCACAAGATTTCTCTGACTTTCAGAATTCACTAAACACATAATTCAGAAAGTGGGTGTTGCCAGACCTGGCGGGGAACCAACTCACCAACCAAAGTATTTACTGAGTTACAGCTTGCCACAGGGATGAGGGGTGCTACACACTGACATCAGCCTCTAGTCCACCCTTCAAAGCACTTTTTCTAGGATGAGTTCATGAACTTAATTGTCAGACCTTCCTACAACAACAACTCTGATGGGCAGATAAAGATTTCCAAAATTGCTTACATACAAATACATGTACATACACACACATATATACACAAACATACACAGTGTTACCCAATCTCAATTCTTATTCAAATACGTTTTTCCCCTATGCTATTACGTAAAGGAATTGATATAGCTTAAACTGAATATCTGGGATAAAAATGAAAAGATCAATTATAAGATCAGAATCCAATTAAAAAGAGAGCTATTTGACTCTGTTTCCTGTTAACAACATAAATAGGGGGATGTAAGTGTGCATGTGTGTCCTGTCCTGTAAAAAAAGATGTTCATTCAAGTTTATCCATGGAAAACTTTCATTGAAATAAATTGCATGTCTATGAACAGATAAATACTTATCAGACACCTACCAGATACTAGTCTTTTCGTTTTTGGTACTTGGATACAAAATGATTTAAAAAAAAAAAAAAAGAAGAACACTCCTAGCCTCTACTCTCGTGGTATTTGCAGTCTAATGGGGGGATATAGGTAAGAAAACAGACAAACACAAAACAGAGTGAAGGATGCCATTGTAGAGGAGGAACAGAGAACTGTAGGAGGGCAGGTAAGGGAGCAACTTGTCAGGGAAAAATCGTGTAAGATCTTAAGAGGGGAACACAGGAGTTGGTGATTTACTGGATGCTGCCCCGGAAGAAAAAAGTACTCAGATTCCCCTGGAAGAAAAAAGTACTCAGATTCCTGCGTGGACAGCTGGCAGGGCGGTGATACCATTGATTGATTTAGAATTCAGGAAGAGGAGGTATATGCTTGAAGGGTATATTGGGACAGAGATGGTGAGATTACTTCTAACCCTACCTGAGTTTGAGGTTCTTGGGAGATATCTCAGTAAACACATACAGTTGGCAGTTAAATTCTATGTCTGCGTGTAAGACTGTGACCTGGCCTGGAGAAATGGATTTGGGAGAGATCAGCTTAAAGATAGTTACTTGAATCCTTAGAATTGGATAAGATAGCCAATTAAACATGAGGCTTTTGGGAAGGCTTAGGAAAGATTATTTAAGAAAATTTGTCATTAATTAATGAAAGGCCAGCCCACAAAAGAAAAAATAAGAAGCCATCAAGGGGTAGAAGAAAGTTTTGGACTGTGGGATAGAATAGAAGACAAAGAAAATAATGTTTTGAGAAGGAGGAAATGGACAAAGATAGTAAATGCTAATGACAAATCAAATAAGTTGGAGCTGAAGGCAGCCTAAGTGTTAAACCATGGAAAGTTCCTAATGTCATTTATCCATAAGTCCACCTTTCCATCAGTAATTTGTACTGTCATTCCTGTCATGTAACAGAATTCCTCATTATGCATAATTCCTCTGATTGATTCTTCAGTTTTCAATACTATTACTTAATAACTCTTCTCTGTACAGCACAAAAGAATTCTATCCTTTATTCTTTCTTTTCTAACATAGGTTGATGCTTTTGGCTTTTTACTTTTCTACGTTTAATGAAAATGTGTTCTGTAGAAACTATGATGGATACCACATTCAAATTAAGGAGAGTCAATATCTTTTTTTTTTTTTTTTTTGCAGTTTTTGGCCAGGGCTGGGTTTGAACCTACCACCTCTGGCATATGGGGCCAGCCCCCTACTCCTTAGAGCTACAGGCACCTCCCGAGAGTCAATATCTTAACAATATTTCCATTTATCAACATGATGTTTTTATTTATTTGGACCTAATTCTGTGCTATTTTATTAAGCTTAATAATTTTCTTTTTTTTTTTTGAGACGGAGCCCCAAGCTATCCCCCTGGGTAGAGTGCTATGGCCATCACAGCTCATAGTAACCTCCAACTCCTGGGCTCAAGTGAGTCTCCTGCCTCCGCCTCCCAAGTAGCTGGGATCACAGGCACCTGCCACAATGCCCGGCCATTTTTTGGTTGCAGCCATCATTGTTGTTTGGTGGGCCGTGCTGGGGATTCGAACCCGCCACCTTAGGTGTACGTGGCTGGCGCTTTAGCTGATTGAGCCACAGGTGCCGAGCCAAGCTTAATAATTTTCTATGTATACTTTTTGTACCTTTTGATAAGGATATTTTTTGAGACTCTGGAGTTTTTGTAGCTGTTTTGTTGTTATTTATGATTGGGTTCTTTTTGTTCTAATACATTTTCTAATCAGCTAATGAACAACAGTTTTGTTGATTTTATATATATATATATATATATAAACTGCTGATATTTTACTGATTTTTTTTATTGCTTCTCGACCTTTTGGCTAAGATCAAGTGTATTTTACTGATATTTTAAGTAGGATTTTATTGATATTGGCTATCCTTGGACTGTATTGTATCAAAGTTATATTTATTCAATATAGTAGTTTGGTTAGTTTTCTACCTGGATTTTTATTAGCATTTGGAATTTTCTGTTTCTTAAAAAGTTGGTAAAACCTCACATTAACTTCTTTCAGGACTAGTTATATTTTAGAGAGGAGATTTTAGGCCACTGATTTGTTAGCTTTAATGGTTACCTTTAACAGATTTATTTAATGGTCTAGATGGATTTTCCATCTTTTTGAGTGAATTTTAGGCTCATTGGCCATCAAGATTTCTTTGTGATGACCACCTTTGCATATGTGTGCTTCATGGTAGTTTATTAATTTGTAGAGGTTCTTGACGTCTTGAATGTAAATCTATAATCTGTTTTAAAAATTGCAAATGTCTTAGTATCTTTCTTCACACAGAGGTTTCTTTCTTTCTTCAAGAGTTCTGCAAATTGTATTTTTACTTAAGAAGTATTTCTCTACCCTGAACTCAACAAAAGATATTTCCTAACATTTTCTTATATTAGTTATAAAACTTTGCTTTGACCTTTAATTATTCAATCCACCTTCAATATATTTTAGTGCTTGTGTGGTAAAGATGTAATTGTTTTGTTTGATCAAAAAGACTAAAGATATTTGCAACTTTTTAACAGACTATAGACTTACATTCAAGACATCAAGAACCCTTACAAATTAATAAAATCCGCAGTCATGCAGATACAAAGAAAATGCAAATCAAAACCATAATATGCCATTTTTATTTATAAGACTGTCAAAAATTAGACACTTACATGACTCCTAATTCTCTATAGAAATCCTCACATGCGTGCATTTAAGCAGCATGCAAGGGATATTTATAGTTACAAAGTTTGAAATAGGAAAACATTGGAAATAACCCAAATATTCACTAGTTGAGGAATAAATAGAATCTGGGTTATCCATGTAATGGAGTACCTCATAACAGTATCTTATGTTAGCTGGTCTTGTGTGTGTGTCTGATATCTGAGTGACTTAAATGAAGTAACCTAGATATGTATATATATACATATATATATATTTTTTTTTTTAACCTCCCTTGCTCAGCTCCTCAATCAATCATATATACAGCAGAGTGACTATTCTACAGCTCTGAAGCAATGTAACAGGGAAAAGAACAGAACTTCTTCTATCATCCCTGGTGAGTGATGGTGACTCTTGAAATAACTTTTTTTTTTTTAGCAATAAAATTCTTGTAGGCAATTTAGCAATAATTGTATACCGTTAAACAAATGCAATACACTCAGCTTTTTATTTCTTCATTTATTTTTTAGAGACAGAGTCTCACTTTGTTGCCCTATGTAGAGTGCTATAGTGTCACAGATCACAGCAACCTCCAACTCCTGGGCTTAGGCAATTCTCTTGCCTCAGCCTCCTGAGTAGCTGGGACTACAGGTGCCCATTGCAATGCCTGGCTATTTTTTTTGTTGCTGTTGCAGTTTGGCTGGGGCCAGGTTTGATCCTGCCAACCTCAGTATATGGGGCCGGAACCCCACTCACTAACACACAGGCGCTGCCCACACTTAGCTTTTTCTGGATGGCCAATATGTAACTGTTAAAAAGGACTCATAAACCCCTGAAGTCTCATCTAAGAGTACAAAGTGTGTAGATAAATTAGCTTGCAGATCAGACTCTCAGCTTGATAAAAGCAGCTCTATTTTACGTTTGGCGGTGGGGGAAGAATGGTACAGTGCTGTGAGCATGTTTGTTGACAATGAGTGTTCTGTGTTCCAGTGGAAAGATCGAGGGTTGGCATTTCATCCCTGAGTGGGGAAGGCACAGACTACATCAATGCCTCCTATATCATGGTAAGTCAGAGAGTCATTGGGGAGACTGCCTGCCATTTTGTGTTAGGAAGAATCACAAGCAGAATGGGCAGCCTAAAGAAGAGACTGTAGATATGGGCAGCACCATTCATAAATATAAGCTAAATCTGACAACTGCAGGAGTTGCCCTCAGTAACAAATGGAATCACAGCATTCCTTGAGGCTTTATCTGTGCTGGGTCTAAAGAAACCTCAAGTATGACCCATGAGTAAATGCAGGAACCCACACTCACCATTCAGGGCTGATGAACAGATACAAAAGGTACACTTGCCCATGTAAGAGGCTTCATTTCACTTACCAAGGCTGAGCCCCTGAGCAAACTCAGGATACACTGGCCTCGGGGAAGCTCCTTCTCACTGAGATTATCACTCCAGGTTTGCCCTATAAATTGGACTCACTGGGGACTTGGATTTCTAGAGATACAACCCTTTCATTCTGTATTTAGAATTTCTGTGTGAGGGATAGTGATTTAGTGCCTGTTATGTGACCTTCAGTTTCATTTCAGGTCAATCAATCACAAAGCCTAACTTCATATGAAAAGCTACTAATTCCTATTCCAAAATCTCTGCTCTGTTTGTCCAGCAAAGGGAATATTGAGGAATATCCCTTTGTGTGGTCGTGGGGTCTAAAAACATTTCACCCTTCAAATAAGCCTGTGGGGGTTAGGAAGGAGATTAAAAGCAGAAGAGTCTAGGAGAGTCTGAGTAAGTAACAACATGGGAATCATGATTAATCCAGTGGCACTAGACTCCACATTTCTGCAGCAAAATCTGCAAGGGGGGTCCCTGGCTCTGCTTTTGTAGAGGCAACCAAGGTTCCCGGACACCAAAGTGTCCTGTTGTGAGTAGACGTGAGGTTGGTTTTCTGCCACAGGGACTTGTGGAGAGTGAGAAATATAAACACTCCTGTAGATTTCCACCCTAATGTGGAAGATACTTTCCACCAGGCATTTTGGTAAATCTGCTTCTAGAGGTGTGTTCTTTTTTTATTTGTTTATTCTTATTTATTTCTTTTTAATTTATTTTTATTTATGTATTTAGAGACAGAGTCTCACTTTATTGTCCTCAGTAGAGTGCTGTAGCATCATAGCTCACAGCAACCTCAAATGAGTAGGTGGGACTACAAGCACTAGCTATTTTTTTTTCTTTAAGAGACAAGATCTCGCTCTTGCTCAGGCTGGTGTCTAACTCCTGAGCTCAAGCAATCCACCTGCCTTGACCTCCCAGAGTGCTAAGATTATAGGCTTGAGCCACCTTGCAGGCCTTTAGAAGTGTGTTGTGAATCAGACTCTTTTGAGTTTCCCTTTCAATTTTGCTGGTACAAAAGAACTCCAGCCATCAGGGAATCCACCTACATATGTCCTCAGGGCCATCTCACCTTCAGGGATCAGATTGCAGCCTTGTCTCCAAAGCTGCAACTACAATGTGAAAGTTTAAGAGTCTTAAATATTTACAGACCCTGGAGAGTACACGGTTCTCTGGGAGGCCACACACACAGGGCTTTTGGGGTACCAGGTGGGAGAAAGAGAAAAGGACTCTGGGCCAAGGCTTTTACTGAGTCCCATGTTTTCCAAACAGATTTCTCAGGAGAGTTTTTATTGGTGCATTTAAAGCAAAAGGCTTTACATCTTTTATGTTTACCTGGATGGAGTTGAAACATATCTCAAGAATGGAAAAAAAAAAATCCAACGTACTCAACCCTAGTATGAAACCAAGATATAAACAAATAGATGCTCATAGGGATAATAAAACACAAAGACAGTCTAGCAAGGGGGAGGCGTGAGGAGGGAGAGAGGAGGGCATTTGGCGGGATCTCACTTAATGTACACAACGCAAGTGTATTCTGCACACCCCCTTCTGCAAAGGGCTCTTCTACAACTTGAACTATAACTTGGAAGTGAAAACATTGTAACCTAAAAATTTGTACCCTCATATTAAACAAGAAGTCACATCACTAAAGTTTTTCACATCAAAAAATAAAATAAAATAAAACACATAGGCTCAATCCCAGCAGGTCATGTAGTGACTCAGAGGCAGTCACTGTGGCATATCTGCACATGGATGTGAGGGTCCTGGGGCCAGCCATGTAGGATGCTTCCAACTGTTCCAGAGCAAAGTGGTCATCAGGGAGCTTTTCAAGGCAGATATCTGGGTTGACCACATTAAGGAAGGAACTGGGGCTAGAGGGTATAGAACTGGAAACTGCGTCAAGGGTGAGCCCTCCTTCTGTAAGAGAAAGGTCAACTTATAGTTAAAAGGTAACATAAAATTTATAAGCATCCACTATGCAATGATAGGTAACCTCGAGTACTATACTTAGCTTCTGAGAGTAAGCCTGGGCACCAAATTTAGGTTCTGAAGCCTCAGTTTAATAATCTATAAAATGGTGAGGGTGGGCAGATATCAGTTCCAATCTCATTGCAATGAGGAATAAATGACTTGAGGAAGAAAATATTTAGTGCTATACCCAGCATCCTGCAAGTGGCCCATGATCCTTGGCTATAAGAATGCAATTCCTATGCATTGACACAATCTGCAATTCAAAAGACTACTTACTTTGACTTAAAGTTCATTATCATAAATATTTATCTGAATGTTTAAAGGCATAAGCCAGGGCTCTTCTTATCTTCTCTTTGGTTTTGTAGGGTTATTATCAGAGCAATGAATTCATCATCACCCAGCATCCCCTTCTCCATACCATCAAGGATTTCTGGAGGATGATATGGGACCATAATGCCCAGCTGGTGGTTATGATTCCGGATGGCCAAAACATGGTAAATCCCTTAGGTCACTCTTAGTGTTTTCTATACAGGGGAAATATCAGGTTATAATAGTCAAAAGTCCAACGCACAAGCAAGCAAAGTAATTTTGTTTTCAACTGATTACCTAATGTTATTGGGATCATACTTTGTCTGCTGTTGAGCATGGTAGGTCAGAGTGATGAATGATGGCTTTAAATGAAAGTAGATTAAGTTAATTTAAATTTATACACTTTGTGACATCGCTTAAGAAAATTAGGATTACAACTTTGAATGAGGTCACTCTGTACATTTCTGTTTACATTTTTCAAATAATGTTAAGATATTTGGAGATTCCTTTAGTTTAATGAGGTCCCTAGAAATTATGAAATTAAACAAGCCACTTGGATGACTCTTAGTATATGAACAACTTTTTAGTATCAAAAATAAAGGGTAAACAGCAGTGGTTCTCAACCTTCCTAATGCTGCAGCCCTTTAATACAGTTCCTGTGGGTTGCCACCATGGGTTGAGAACCTCTGGTATACAGTCTCTTTTTATATGTGTTTTGGGAACCTAAAATGTAAAATAAAATTAATATTTCATTTAGTCTTTACATATATACTTTACTTTGCTATTCAGTTATTCTTTACAAAGTTATACCCACCATTCTAAATGAGGCTAGAAATTGCTCAACTCTTAAAATGAATTGAATCGCCTCTACTTGGTTGTCAGTATAGAAAGAATAAGCTTACCACTGTTATTGGTAAGTTGAGAGTCCAAAACAACAAGATAATAGTTTGAAGGTTTAGTGTCATATTTCACTCTGCACATCAGTCTGGTGGAAGACACCAGGCAGACTTTTAGAACAAATTATCAGATTCAAAGAAAAATTCAAATTGAAATTTCTGTGCCAATCAATGAACTGTATTTCACAATCTGACTTATTAGGCATTTTATTAAAATCTAGACTCTGGTTTTTAATCCTCCAGGCAGAGGATGAATTTGTTTACTGGCCCAATAAAGATGAGCCTATAAATTGTGAGAGCTTTAAGGTCACCCTTATGGCTGAAGAACACAAATGTCTATCTAATGAGGAAAAACTTATAATTCAAGACTTCATCTTAGAAGCTACACAGGTAAGCATATAAGTTCACAAACTTTCATCTTAAACATGTGTTAAACATATGCTCACTTAAGAATCTTTCCCAAAAATAAAAAGAAGGATTCTGATTTTTTTCCAAATTGTGACAAATTAATCAATATTCCTTTCCTTGTCACTATCAATTTCAAAATCTTACAGAATCATTAAATGATTAGTCATCACTAGATGACACCATTTCTCAATTCTTCACTCACGGAAAATCGAAGATTTCTCTTTTATTCCAAGCTAGTGACTTATAGATTTTGGTTTGAAAATAAACACAATAAAAAATAAGGTTGTTAATTCTAATTTTTATAATGCAAGCCCTTACCTTGTAGTCTCTTAAGGGAAGTCGGAATACACTAGCTGCTGGAGCTGACAGCTCCCTACCAATGAGAGAGTTGATGAGTGGTAAGAAAAGTAACAGTTGACAAGTGAAAAGTGCTTCCAGAACATTCAGGACAATCAGCTAGGATTGTTTTACTAAGCTCTTCATTATGCAAAAAGGACTACCATTCTCTACAAGATAACATTGTTTTATTAAGCTCTTGGTTATATACAAGATATTTATTATCAAATTCTTTGTCAATAAAACATAGATCTGCAGTAAAATACTATAAGATCCTAATATTGATGACTAAGGCATGTGGTTTCAGAGTACCGTCTCAATCAGAAAAAGATTAAATCATGTTTTAGGTGGTTTAAATGTTTTACTTTACCGTGATTCTGAAACTGGCCAATCACATATTTTAAGAGTATATAAGATAATTCTCTGTTCTCTAGAATATTTGAATGACCAAAACTTATAAACTTGATAATACAAATACATTAATAATGTAATCACTGTGCCAATTGAATCATATTCTGCTTAATTAAACCAAAAACTGTTGACTCCAGTTGCACTCATGAACAATGCTGCCTTGAGAGAGTGAATTTACATTCCTGGTTTGTAATAATGAGGGGCAGGAGCTAGAACTCTGAGGTCCCTGAGAGCTCTTAATAGTCCACTGGCCATTGTTTTCCTGAATACTTTAGAAGCCCCCATTCAGATCTACCATATCTCATGCCTTCCTCCCATTGCTCCCAGTTAATAAAATAATTATTACACAAGTAATAATCATTAGATATTATCTTGTCATGCCCACTGACCATGCCTCATATCTTACTTGGCCTTGGGAAACCAGCATAGCTTTTTCCTTGGTATTATGCATAAAACAAACCAGAAAATACACATTCATGGTTGATCCCAATTTGGCATGTCTCATCTATGTAAATCAGCTGTGCTGGACACTTTGATTATCCAGGAGCCTGACCCAGGGGTTGGCAGTGTTTCTAAAAGAATGGCCGAGAAAGAAAGAAAGACTAACATGAGGGATTCCATGAGCTTCACACATTTATAGGTGCTTTCCCCCAAATCTCACAACATTTCATAGACTGGGATTCATTTCATAGTATCCAGGATGTTAGGTTTTAGCTGCTGAACTCAAAAGCTAAGGCTTTATTTATTTATGAGGGCTATTTCGAATATGTATTAAACATATAAAAAATGAATAAAATCTGTGCCAGATATAAAATGATAACAATAAATTACTGAGTACCCAGCACTGAGTTCAAGAACAGGTCACGTACCCTCACTAATATTTTGTAGAATGTTCTAGAAGTTGTATTGACCCCCTATTCAGTTACAATCTGCCCCAAGATCTGTTGGAAAACAATATTGAAAGCTGTTCATTAATAGTGTTTCTCTTACTACATTTGGAGGTTGAAGAGGATGGCAAGGCACTTAACAGAGAGAAAAAGCAGAAATTGAAAGAGAACTTATTTCAAACAGTGAACTGAACGTACAAATGGTTAGAATTGGGCTAAATTTACAGTTTCTTAAGTGACTCATTTATATTTTGAACTGCCATTCAAGAAAACATTTAAATTATTTATCTGGACTGTATATTTAAGAATCTGCCCATTGAAGAAGGAAACAAAACAATGATAAAAATAAAAATAGACAGTTCTTCAACTAGTTTAAAAATATGTATATACACTTATATATGTATATGATCTCCTTCATACCAGGAACCCACCTTTAGTATTTACACTTCATTAAATTTTTTTTATTTTCTTTTATTAAAAAAAAAAAGAAAGAAAGAAAACCTATATGTTTGAAGTCTTTCCTGGGCTTCCTATTCCATTCTCTTTTCTCCTCTATTCAGATGTGGCCTCGTCTGGAGTTGGTGTTTATTGCTTTCTGGGTTTACTTTATAATTTTACCTTTGTTTTCCTGAATGCTATTCTGTTCACTTTTGAACTTTATATAAATAATGACATGTATATTTTTTAGAAATTTGCTACTTCCCTCATTATTATTCTGCTGAGATTTACGCATATGGTTGGACAGAGTTCAAAATTAGTTATTTGTGCTGCCAGCATTCAGATGATAAATATACTTTTTCTATTGTACATTTGAGTTTTCACTTATTTATTTCTTCTGGGGTTCTTTTGTTATTACTAACACTGCTGGTATGAGTATGTCAGACACATGCAAAATTTTCTCTGGGGTATACGCTGGGTCATTGTGTATAAGTATATTAACATTAGTCAACCACAGAGTGGTTCTACCAAGCTGGCCTCCCATCAGCAGGGTAGAAGTGATCTGGAATCTCTCCATCTTCCCTGGTGCTTGTGATGGGAATGAAGTGACATCTCATGGGGGTTTCAATTTGCATTTTATTGTTGAAATTGAAGTTGAGTATCTGCACGTAAATGTATTGGCTATTTATAGTTCATCTTTTGTGATGTGTCTGTTCATGGTTTTTGCCCATTTTCCTGTTAGGTTATTTATCATTTACTTACTGATATACCAAAAGTCCTTTGATATTCTGGATACTAATCTTTGTCAACTGCAAATGTTGCACATACCTTCTCCCAGTTTGGAATTTGGCTTTTTTACCTTCTTTGTGATCTTTTGTGGTAAATAAAAGCTTTAAAGTTTGACTATATGAACTTATTAATCTTTTACTTTTTGTCCTTTATTATTATCTTTGGACATTTATTATCTTTATTTTTTTTTTTTTTTGAGACGGAGCCTCAAGCTATCCCCCTGGGTAGAGTGCCATGGCATCACAGCTCATAGCAACCTCCAACTCCTGGGCTCAAGCCAGTCTCCTGCCTCCTCCTCCCAAGTAGCTGGGACCACAGGCGCCTGCCACAACGCCCGGCCATTTTTTGGTTGCAGCCATCATTGTTGTTTGGTGGGCCATGCTGGGGATTCGAACCCGCCACCTTGGGTGTACGTGGCTGGCGCCTTAGCCAATTGAGCCACAGGCGCAGAGCCATTTATTATCTTTAAACAAATTTCTTCTTTACCCTGAAATTGTGAAGATACTCTCCTACATTGTTTTCTAAATGTTTTTTTAGTTTCACCTGGAGTTTTTTGTATCATATTTTGTGAGACATGGGTGCAGTTTCATTATTTTCCATGTAATACCCATTGTCGCAGCATCATATAGATCAGCAGTATCGGTTCCATCGTGAATCCAGTTTCTGTCTATGTGCAGGCTTGTTTCTAGGATCTTTATTTTATTCCACTGGTCTCTGTGTCTGAATTCTGCCAGAACAGTAGGATCTGAATTCTTAAAGTTTATAATAATTACTGACATCTGATGAACTAACTCCCTGTTTTATTTGTCTTCTTTAGGAATATCGTCACTATTTAGGTCTTTTGCACTTCATATAAAATTTAGGTTCTGCTACTTGTTTGGCATTTATTGAATCAGGTTTAAGAGACATAATTCATGGTGTCTGCTTAGTCACTTAAGCAAGATTCAGAACTGGAACCACAGTGGAACCTAGACCTCCATCTCCTTGCCAGCATTTTTCCCACTGTATTATACCATCTCAATCTTCCCTGAGGCAAGATTGGGGACTGGTGGCCTTTAAAGAGGTTTATGCTATTTTCAGAACCAATTTTAACACTGAAGATTTAGTTTTTAATTTAAATTTAACAGTTCAGATACATCTTTGGTGCCATCTTTCGATGTTTTGTGCTTGATTTGCATTGAAATGATATGCCCGCACATAAGGTTTAGCACTTTCTGGTGCTACTGAGTAAACCTTTGCATCACTATTTCTGCTTTCTGCTCTCAGCACAGACATGCTGGCACTACTGCTGCTCACTCACTCATGCCACTCAATTTCATCACGTTACAGTAATTCATAGTTTTCCACTCTCGATAAACTGTCACTGAACAACATTACTCTTTTAAAAGTATTGTTTTCTTTTTTCTAACAGGATGATTATGTACTTGAAGTGAGGCATTTTCAGTGTCCCAAATGGCCAAATCCAGATAGTCCCATTAGTAAAACTTTTGAACTTATAAGTATTATCAAAGATGAAGCTGCCAACAGGGATGGACCCGTGATTATTCATGATGAGTAAGTTCTGCTTGTTAAATTGCTCTACAACTGAGCAGTCTCTTGGGTGTATGTATATATCTACTGTGTTCAGACTAACCTAATGCTTTGCACCAGCTCTGATGATTCAGCCATGGGGATTATTAGCTTGTTATCAGCAAACTTAACACAGACCATTATTTTTTCACCTCATGTGAAGCTCTTGTTGAAAGCTGAAGATGGGTTCATGATCATAAGAATCTACTCTTTTATTTTATACTGAAAATAAAGTATAAATGCATGATGAGTTAGTGTTTGAGCTCTGGAATTTTACAGGAACTAATCAAAGAGATATTTTTCAGTCTCACTTCCTGGGAAAGAGTGAAATTGCCATGATTTTTACTTATCAGAAATAGGAATCTTTATCCAATAAATCTTTCAACCTTTTCTTAACAAAATAAAAAAATAAAAAATGTGTATGCTGAAATTATATACACATTATATATGCTACTTATACGTGTGTGTACATTATAATCTTGGTCAGATCATTCTTAATGTCAGCCCCTTTCATAGTATAAAAAACAAGCAAATATTAAACTTTTTTAAAGCATGCCCTTTATTAATATGAACACTTGCCAATGTTTCAAATGAAACCATAATTCTATGCCTAAAACTAAAAGAAACATGATTGATTAAAATTTTCATGTTTTTACTGCAAAGTTATCAAGGCTGTCTTCTCTGTGAATTCCAAATGTGACTGATGCATCTGAATGGTGTCTTTGTCCCTTTCCTTTGCTACAAGGCATGGAGGAGTGACAGCAGGAACTTTCTGCGCTCTGACAACCCTTATGCACCAACTGGAGAAAGAAAATTCCATTGATGTTTACCAGGTAGCCAAGATGATCAATTTGATGAGGCCAGGAGTCTTTGCCGATATTGTAAGTAACAAAGCAGTGAACCAAACTTTTCATAGTTAGGGTATTGCTTCCTTCCTGGAGACTACTCTATCACAGATCAAGAAAGATCACATTGACTGATAGCAATGGCATGTAGTTTCATGCGGAATGACAAGCCCTTCGAACTAAAACAACAGACAATAAATATTTAAAGTTTATATTCCAAAGAATGGATGGTTTAAAAAATTTTAAATTTCATGTGCTTTTTTTTACACAATAGGGAACGTAGTATAAATGCAGCAATGAGGGAAGCTTAGGTGAATGTAGAAGTCATAGGCTCACCTTCCACTCCTTGGTCTGTGTATGTATATGTATAGGGTCCATCTTCAACATTCTAGCCCAAAACCATTTGGTAAAAGGTCAAGGTAATCCTTTATACATACGCACTTCAGAAGAGATCATATTAAAATTCTCATTCAGGCCAGCTGTGTTGTGTCAAGCTTGTCCTGTGTGAAATATCTTTCCGGAGATGCACATTTCACAAATACATGTGATGATGCCCTGGGTCCCATGTGGTCCTAATGGTTTTCCACTATGGTACTAATAGCTGGCTCAAGTTCTATACAGATGCCTGTCCTCAAACCACCTGAAATGGCACCTGTAAGAGAAAAATTGCATCATTTTTCAATGTCCACTACCCTGAGATCACAGCAGTGCACCTGCTCACCAAAAGCAGAACATAGGACCAGACAGACTCAGAGACTGTGAAATTCTTCTTGATAAACAGTGGGTCTTGGGAAAGGATTACACTTTCCTTGGGTCCCTGGGCTGATGGTGCTGTCATTTCTGAGACCTCTCCATAAATACACAAACCTGGTGGATTTCAGAACAACAGAGAAAGAGTAAGAAATTTGTTTTGAATAAATTATAGGTTCCTAGTGTCAGAGGGTTTCTCTACAAGCTAACAAAACCCTGTCACATCACTATCTGATTGCATGGAGTAAATAAATAAGAATGAAGTGCTTCTCATTGGTAAATATATGTGGGCAATAGTCTAGGTCAATGAATACTCTGCAATTGAAAAGTCACTTTAATTTAATGGGAAGGAGACATTAGCATAGATGGTGTACCTCTATTGAGAATAACCAAGCCCTGAACACATTGCTCTTCATGAACAGTACCGAAGTGTGTCTAAAAAGATTCCTTCTTTCTCCACTGTGTGTCTTCACTAGGCTTCCTCTGCATGACCTCCCATTTTCTGTTTCCCCAGGAGCAGTATCAGTTTCTCTACAAAGTGGTCCTCAGCCTTGTGAGCACGAGGCAGGAAGAGAATCCATCCACCTCTCTGGACAGTAACGGTGCAGCATTAGCGGATGGAAACATAGCTGAGAGTTTAGAGTCTTTAGTGTAACACTGACAGGGATGCGGGAGCCCCCACCTGAGCATTGTTTCTCTCCTTCTAAAAGTAGACAGGAAAATCAGTCTAGTTCTGTTCTCTGTTTACTTCCCATCACCTGACAGTAACTTACACGACGTAGGATTCTGCTGCCAAATTTACATCATTAACAATGTGTGCCTTTAAGCAAGACTTCTTGTAATTCACTTATTATGTTTGAACTAAAATGATTGAATTTTACAGTATTTCTAAGAATGGACTTGTGAGGTTTTTTTTTTTTTTTCTGTATTGATTTTAACAGGAAATTTCAATTTATAGATATTAGGAATTCCCAACTACACAAAATATTTGTTTTTAGTGTCAAATTTTTAGCTGCCTTTGTAGCAATCATCAGGTTTGCTAGAAATATAACTTTTAATATAGTTGACTGTAAATAAAGCACTGTCCCCTGTGATATGCAACATTTTACAACTGTAGTATTCCCTGAAAGTAGAAATAATCTGATACTTACTGTAAATACTGCTCTAGTGTCTCCATGGACCAAATTTATATTTATAATTGTAGATTTTATATTTTACTACTGAGTCAGTTTTCTAGTTCTGTGTAATTGTTTAGTTTAATGGTGTAGTTAACTCTCCATTCTTACTCAAGTCTTCGGCTATTGTCTTGTGTTATCTAAGTGATTAACTCTATTTCAGCATGTAATTTTAACTTTTGTGGGAAATAGAAATACCTTCATTTTAAAAGATGTTTTTATGAGAATAACACCTTACCAAACATTGTTCAAATGGTTTTTATCCAAGGAATTGCAGAAATAAATATAAATATTGTCATCAATTTGTGCTCTCTTGTGGAGTGTTGTGCTGAGTCACATGTGGCAGAAGACTGTGGGCATGGGTCCTTCTGGGATGATGGAAGCAAAAAGAAAAAGAAAGAAAAAAGGAAGGAAAGATGGAGGGAGGGAAGGGAAGGAAGAAAGGGAAGGGAGGGAGGGAAGAGGGAGGGAGGGAGACGGTATATAGAGTTATGATTTGGGAGGTTGAGGGAGGAAAATCATTCGAGGCCAAGAGTTCAAGACCAGCCCGAACAACTTAGTGACTTTCTGTCTCTAAACAACAACAAAAGAAAAATGAAAACAAAACACAGAGAGACCTGAGAAAGAGCCCTCTCTCTGTGAGATTACAATTATAAGACAGTCATCTGTAATTCCCTTACCAGGCATAGAGTCTGCCAGCACCTTGATCTTAGACTTTCGGCCTCCAAATAGTGAGAAATATTAATACATTCCTTTTGCTCATAAGCCACCCAAATTATAGTATTTTATTACAGCAGCCCCATGGCCAAAGACAGGGAATTGGGAAAATGTTACCGAGAAACTAAGAACAGGATGTACCAAAAAATGTTGTGAACCTTTGGTTTAGAAATAAGCTGAGAGTTAGAAGCAGGCAGATTCACTAGGCAGAGATCCAATGTAAACAAAGGTCTGACTAAATAGGAAGTTGGAAACAGGGAGAATAGAGAACCAGGAAGGTCATAAATCCCAGAGAGGGGAAAGGTTAGAGTTCCCATGTTAAGGTAAATTGTGAGGATCCAAGAGCTCTGTGGAACTGAAGTGCAGGAGAACAGAATCATCAGCAACAGGGAGACTAACACTTGCAGCAGTCACCTGCCTCACCAGGAGGGTTTCACAGTACTGCCTAAGAAGGCAGGAGACTGTGGCTCAATCGGCTAAGGCGCCAGCCACATACACCTAAGGTGGCGGGTTCGAATCCCCAGCCTGGGCCCGCCAAACAACAACGATGGTTGCAACCAAAAATTGGCCGGGTGGCGTTGTGACGGGCGCCTGTGGTCCCAGCTACTTGGGAGGCAGAGGCAGGAGACTGGCTTGAGCCCAGGGGTTGGAGGTTGCTGTGAGCTGTGATGCCATGGCACTCTACCCAGGGGGATAGCTTGAGGCTCCATCTCAAAAAAAAAAAAAAAAAGAAGGCAGGAGACTAACTCTGCTATTAAGGGGTGTACTATTTTCTCAAGTGTTCTTATCAAAAAAGGATGCTGGATATTGCCAAAAGCCTTTTCTGTATCAATTGAGAGAATTAGATGGTCTCTGTTTTTAATTTTATATATGTGGTAAATTACATTTATGGATTTATGTATGTTGAACCAACCTTGCATTGCTGGGATAAAACCTACTTGATCTTGGCATACAACTTTTTTTAATGTGTTGCTGTATTCTGTTTGCTGGGATCTTGTTGAATATTTTTGCATCACTATTCATTAATAATATTGGCCTACAGTTTTCTTTTTTTGTTGGGTCCTTTCTTGGTTTTGTAATCAGTGTGTTACTTGCTTCATAGAACATTTTGGAGAGGATTCCTTCCTTCTCTATGTTTTAGAATAGATTATGTAATATAGGTACTAGTTCCTCTTTGAAGGTTTGGGAAAAGTCATCTGGTCCTGGGTTTTCTTTTTCCGAATATTTTGCATAATTTATGCTATTTTAGTGCTTGCAATTGGTGGGATCTCACCTAATGTGCACAGTGTGAGGGTGTTCAGCATGCCTGTTGGTGAAGGGCTCCACTACAACTTGAACTTTAACCTTAGAAGTGAAAACAATATGACCTTTAAAACTTTGTACACTCAGATTTATTTGAAATTTTTTAAAAAAGCATGAGCTACTAATAAACCTCAAATACATCACAATAAGTAAGTATTGAATTCAAATGCAAAAATAAAAACAAACTAAGGAAAGCACTGATCTGCAAGAATGCCCAGCTGGGGCCCCAGCACAGCAAGGCTGTGAAGCTTTGTTTAAACCATGTTCTCAAAGTATGTTTCCCAGATCAGAAGCAAAACCTGGACACTTGATAGAATTGCAAATCCTAGATTCTGATCCCAGACCTGCTGTACCAGAAACTCTTAAACATAGGGCCCAGAAATCGAATACTTGCTAAAGTTTGAGAACCACTGCTCTGTAGCAACAATGCTTCTGGGAGCCTATAGATTCCTCAAGCAATATCAGGACATTTTCACCAAATTCTTAAAGCTAAAATTGATTAGCTTTCCTTATAATGAGAGCTTTCCTTTAAAGCAAGTATTTATGAGAAATATGAAGTAGACCCCTCCCCAGAAAAATGTCCAACAAACAGTAGCATGCCACCAATTCCAAAATGTTGATAAGCACCTGTCTACAAAGGTACAAACATAATTAATATGCTTTTTTCTCATCCTCCTGGGGAGGAAGGACGGAAGGTTAATTGTAAATTCCTTGGTTGCTATTCTAACCTCATCTCCTTATCCTCTTGTTTTAAAGAGTTTTGATTTGTCATTACCCGCAATGTCTAATCATAAGCTGGCCTGAGCCAATCGTACATGTTGCCATAATTATTTTGTCTATTTTTTCCCTTGTTCTTTGTCCCAGGAACAAATAGCCTTTGAGGCAGTACAGAATTTTTTCTTCCCTTTAATGTTATTAGTGATGTTCTTACACAATGTTGTCCAAGAGAAAATAATTATGAAATACCATGCATGATAGTTAAGCATGTTTACACACATTTTAAATAAATACGTTCTGAAACAAATTAAAAAGAAAATCAGAGACAGCAATTTTTCCCCATTTCTTGACCTTAACTCTGAGAAAAAGGTCAATTATGAGGCAAGGAATATAAATGAAGCCAGGAAATTCAGTCAAGCGCTTCTCACCTAATTATTTCTGTCCATTACCAAAATTTCATTTATTGTTTAAATGTATCCACAGCGCTTATCCATATGTTGTTTTATTACATAATTGTGGCCTCATGGGGAATACATTTTTATTCTCTTTGTATTGTTACATAGGTGTTTTTATTATACATACTCTATAGCCCTGTCATTGTCAAGGCTATATAATATTTCTATCCAGTATGGTAATTTTAAACTGGGAACAATATTACTCCCCCCAAGGGACATTTGGCAATGACTGGAGACATTTTTGATCATTGTGACTAGGCAGGAGGGTGGGGATGCTGCCGGCAGGTCCTGTGTAGAAGCCAGAGATGGGACTGCACATTCCACAAAGCACAGGACATAACCCACCATGAAAGGTCAACAGTGCCAAGATAGGGGAACCCTGCTCTTTTGATATAGCACAGCTCTTAGGATCATTTTTCTACTGTTAGCTGTTTAGGGTATTTCAAATTCTCCCTATTGCAATATTATGATAAACATTTCTTTATGTAAAAAGCTTTTACCATGTTTAGGATTATTCCTAGGATCATTTCCTATAAGAGATATTTGGGGAGATGAAAGTTTTTACATGTCTTACTACATTTTTGTCTTCCAAACGAGCTGTTCAGTTGATACCCCCACCAGCAAAGTACTAGAGTCCTGCTGTTCCACTCATGGGCTCAGAAGTCACCTCAGATATCATCCCTCAGAGCAGCATTTTTTGGTAAGCTTGTCTGATGTACCATCCCCGCTTCTTCAGAGGAATATTCAAAATTTTTAACCCTGACCATTGGAAGGGAAAGAAAAAGTCTGGAAACACAATGTTATTTTACCCAGCATTGTAACATAATTAGACTGTTTATTGTGCGCTTGTCTGTGCTTTCTGACTTGCTGGGCACCCCGTCAATGCCCTTACACAGATTCAGAGGGCAGAAATTAACAGAGATCATCTTCCCACCCTCTGGGGCCTGGGTAGTGAGGGAGGTTGTAAACCTATGATTTTTTTTTTTTTTTTTGCAATGGCATTTTCATGTTTAGTATTGGAACCAGGGCATTCAGAGCAGTAGTTTCTGATCCTATTAGCTTCACCATCAGAGGACCCTAGGAATGGGTGTATGCACTTGGTTTTCCTGACTTATGTGAATTTCTTTTTAAAATACAGGACATGGTTTTTGCTCCTTACTCTAAATGGTGCTACTAACCATCCACTCTCCTTTAAGTATCATCTGTTTTTTCAAACACTATGTCAGCCTTCAAATATGCCTTCTTCTTGCCCTTTACCTCTTCCCTGACTCATCTCAACACTACATCCAAATAAATCTGTAGGAGACACTAATAAATCATAGTAGCCTCCTGTGTTGTTGATCATGAAGTGATTTCAACCTAGGATGACACGAAGATTTTGAAACTTGGGGTTGATTCAATTCAAACTGATGTTTTTTACCTACACTCATGCTTTGGAGAAATTGCAATGGGATCTCTACAAAGCCAAAGTAGTAGAGAGAAATGTGCCTCTTTAGCAATATCATCCAGTGCTAAAAGAATAACCTAAAGCTGCTTTATTGTACATACAAGCAGAGCCCTTAAACAACTTTCTCTTATCTCCACCTCCACCTTCACATCTTCCCATTGAGGCTTTTAAATGTGTGAGTAGTACTCTGCCATATATAAGTGGCAGAATTATGTAGTTATATCTTATGGACATTTGTATTATTATACCATGTCTGGCATATATATATGTGCATGTGTGCTGTAAATATAATCCTATGTGCCAAGCACC
The DNA here is from genome assembly GCA_963574575.1 of Galagoides demidoff. Classification (NCBI taxonomy): domain Eukaryota; kingdom Metazoa; phylum Chordata; class Mammalia; order Primates; family Galagidae; genus Galagoides; species Galagoides demidoff. Next base: position 7,448 of record CAUYQV010035243.1, on the reverse strand, counting down.
ATGGTAGGTGTTGGAGAAACAAGAGTCTTACAGAGTCTTAGTTTGGGTTCCCACAGAAACAGAACATGAGACAGGGATTTAGTACAAGTAATTTATTTGCAGGGTGATTGAGAAAATGTTGATCAGTGAGGAAATGAATCAGAGAAAGAAAGACAACTGATGCAGGATGTGTTACCAAGAGAGCTGATGTAGGATGTGTTACCTAGACAGCTGATGCAGGATATGTTACCAAGACAGCTGATGCAGGATGTGTTACCAAGACAGCTGATTCAGGGTGTGTTACAAGCACGCTCCTCAGGTGCATGACTAGAACACAACTCCACTGCCGAACTCTGGGAGCCAGCACACCAAATTATCCCACTCAAAAAGCTAGGGAGCTAGCCTGTGAATACACCAACTCCCATGGGTCATCAGTTGGCTGGAGGGAATGGAAGAAAAGGGGTCACAATTATTGGCATTTCTGGGCTGCTGTGATCATGGACAGAGAAGCCCCTCACTGTCAATTAAAGCCTTTGGGCAAAGAGATGTTTATAGTTGGATGGTATAAGGACAAAAATATACCTATTGGCATCTGGTGTTTTAGAGAGACTGAGTCTTGGCCATAATGAAGTGATTCCCTGGAGGATTTATTGTCTCTGGCCTTCATCCACCAGATGTCAGTAGCACCCCACTTCCAGTATTTGTGATAAACCGTCCATACATTTTCAAAACACTATGAAATAACATGCATGATAGTTAATAACATTATCTATTAATCTAACTAAGTTAGATTGCAGAGGGATTTGTGTTATAGAAGACAATAGTGCCAGGTTCTGTAGAAATACCTAGCCCAGACTGGCACATCCTCCAGGAAGTGACCTCTACACAACAGCCTTAAGAGGTGACTAAGAATTAACCAGGTCAAAGATCAAGGAGATGGATGTCTCTGGCAAGAGGAATACACCATCAAAGAAGGCTCAGAAACAGGAAAAGTCAAGGCTGCCCAATGTGGTGGAGGAAGTTCTGAAGTTGGATAATATTTTAAAGGGATGAGTTATGAGATAAAAAAGAAATATCGGAGCACATTTATGCAGAGCTCTGGAGGCCCTAAGAAGTCTACAGTTTACCCCAAGATAAATGGGGAGACACCTGAAGAGTTTTAAGCAGGGCAAGAACATAACCATATTTGTAGTTTTGAAAGGTTAATGTGTCTACTATGGGGAGAATGGGCAGAAGGGGAGAAATTCTGGAGGCAGGAGAGCCAGATGAAAGATTTTTGCAATGATCCACATAAAATATGATATGTGTAGTATCCCAAATGACTCTAGTTGCATGTGGGTAGAGAGTCAGAATAGAGTAGAAGGATTTAATAGAGGAGAAGAAATTTTGATTTGTTGAACATGGGAGTGAGAGAAAAGAAAGCATCAAGAATGCTACAAGTATGGTGGTTGCCACCTCAGGGAATGTGCAATTATGTGGAAAAAGTTTTAGGAGATCTAGATGGCTCTAGTAAGAAACAGTAATTTATGATATAAACTTTAACTCACATTGAGTTTAAGAAGTCTGGGAAATATACAAACAGTTGCAAGCATAGTCTGAAGTGCAGAAGAAATTCTAGGATCCATCAGAGACATTGATAATATTCAAAACCATAGAGTAGATGTCTGGATCAAGTTAGAAGGTACGTGGAGAATGAAAATAGAGGCCAGGAGACAAGCTGAAGAACACCAACAATAAACAGATACATAAGAGGCTACAAGGAACCCCCCTCTTCATTAACTATCTTACCTACAAAGCTATTTGTATAATTTTACCAGTGTTAAATCTCAAATTTTACAGTACAGAAAGTAAATAGAACCACTGTACCAGCCAATATTCTTAACATTACAGAAGAGCTTCAACAATCCATGCCCCTGGGAGTTGCTGTTTTCTCATCTTTTTTCTTGGTCTTCCCCAGATTTTCCAGCACCTATTCATGTTTCTTTCTTTGGCCAAGTTTCATTTGACTTTTATCTCCTTTTAAGTATTTCTCTCAATTTAAGAAAAATAAACCTCCTTTTATGTGTAGTTTTCTAATACAGCAAGCATAGATTTTCTTTATTGGGGTTACTGGGATTCTGTGGGGTTTGTTTAACCCTGTGCCAGCTCCACTGTGAACCAGGCTTAGAAGAACTGAACTCAAATTATTGGAGCCAACAGCCTAGTTAGTTGTGTCTGGCAACAGACCAGAACCATCTTCAATCAAATATAAGAGCAATATAAACACAGCTTCCTAAGACACTCGGGTTGGGGAGTGGGGTTCCCAGGGTTTATGGATTGGTTCTCTGGTGATGAAGTACTCATTGTCAATGAACACAGACCTGGAAGGCACTAAAAACCTACTTTACTATACCAGCAACTTAAACCAGGGGATATAACTTCCTGACCCCAAAGCTAAGGGCTCCTAACATTATGTTTTATATTCTTGCTAATTAATCAAGAATGAGTATTAGGACTAAATCAAAATTGGAAACAAGAAGTTATTAGATTAGTCATTAGTGATTAAAGAGTATCTCTCCAGAACAACCAGCTTTCCTCACTGGATCTTTTCCAGTGGAAATTGGGTCTGATAAACGTTGTTCCACTGTACACAATCAACTGAACTATTGAAAAAAAGCTAATCCTCTACAAAATATAAGGATATGATTAGCTATTTCACACAACTGTGAAAATTGTGCATTGCATCTAAGGTAGAGTTAAACAAATCAAAGGCAATGAAGATTTCTACATTTATTATGATGATAAGGACAGTAATGTGTTTTGCTCTGAAAAATTATATATTTGGGGGCAAATTTTGACAAATAGATGTGTCTTCTAGAAGGAACGTCCTTCTCTAATTTTCACAAAGGCTCATGGTGGGACTGATAAGTCACCCACACTAAGAGATGTCTTATAAATGTCATTAAGCATTTTGAGTCTCTTCAATGATGATCCAATTTAATACTGACTCTTATCACCTTCATTAGGCAAGTCATTTAACTGTCTTTTAACTGTCATTAACAGTCATTTAACTGTGACTTGCCTAATGAAGGTGACAAGAGTTAGTAACTGTGGCAGCCTCCCAATACTTCTTGATTAAAGGCTTTAAGCACCACACCCAGCCATATTCTCTTCCATAAAACCAGGAGCTTGACTAAATGATTATTGTGGTCCTTTCCACATTTAGAAACCATTTTAAGATCCTCATTATGGGGCAGGTATGTCTTTGATTTGTTTGAACATTGTTAATCTTTAAGAAGTGATGTGATATGTGAGTATCCCAAAAGACTCTAGTTGCATGTAGGGTAGAGAATCAGGAATAGAGTAGAAGGATTTAATAGAGGAGAAGAAATTTTGATTTGTTGAACATGGGAGTGAGAGAAAAGAAAGCATCAAGAATGCTACAACTATGGTGGTTGCCACCTCAGGGAATGCTCAACTACGTGGAAAAATCGGGAAGATGTGAGCATTGTCTACTAGAATGGTTAGACTGAGGCCCCACAAACTGTGCCTCAAGGGCCAAATGTACTCATCATTTGCTTTTGCAAATAAAGCTTCATTGAAACACAGCTATGTTCATTCATTTATATACTGTCTATGGCTGCTTTCACACTGCAAAGGCAGAATTAGCAATTGTGATACCTTTGGTCTGCAAAGCCTAAAATGTTTACACTTGGACCTCCATAGAAAAAAATTTGTGAACCTCTATAGGAAAAAATTTACAGACCACTGGTAGAGTGATATTCTTGTATGGTTACAACGATTACCCACTGAAGCATCCCCACACTCTACCACCACCACCTTCATTATTGAAATTTCTGCATGAAATTTTGCTATTGGGAGGCAATGTAGTGTTTAATCCCATCTATCTTTAATCAAGTTTACTGACATTTCCTCTTCTATCACTACTACCAACACTAACATTAGCTCATCTATTCAATATTGTTCCCTTTATTGTTCATTGTAAACTATATTGAACAATTTAAACTATAGTTCAACCAGTTAACTATGTTGGGAGCTCAACAGGTTCCTCCTTCCTCCTTCTGACCAAAGGAGCTAGTTTCCCAGTTCCCGATTAATCTGAGTAAACTCCAGCTATGAGAGTGGAATAAATATGACCCAAGTTGTACTTTTTGTGTTGAACTCAAAGTTGTAGTTTAAGTGCCCATTGACCCATGAATGGATCAATAAATTGTGGCATATGTACACCGTGGAATACTATGCAGCCATAAAGAAAGATAGGGACTTTACCTCCTTCATGTTTACATGGATGGAGCTGGAAAATATTCATCTCAGCAAAGTATCTCAAGAATGGAAGAAAAAGTATCCAATGTACTCAACCCTATTATGAAATTAATTGTTAATTATCATAGGAAAGCTATAATCCAATTGTAGTCCAAGAATACAGGGAAAGGGGAGAGGGAGAAGAGGGGAGGAGGGAGGATGGGTGAAGGGAGGGTTATTGCGAGGATCATGCCTATGATTTTATCCTATAAGGGTACATGTAAATCTTTCTAAATGTTGAATATAAATGTCTTAACACAACAATTATGAGAATGATATGATGGCTATGTTGGCCAATTGGATGAAGGTATTTCAAATTGCATATGGAAACAACACACTGTATCCCATGATAGTATTAATGTGCACAAATATAATTTAATAAAAAAAAGAAATTACATACCAAATTTTATTTTATTTCATTAGAAACAGGGTCTCATTTTATTTAGGGTAAAGTGCAATTGACAATCATAACTCAATTACAACCATGAATGCTTGGGCTCAAGAAATCCTCTTGCTTCAGCCTCTGGAGTAGTTAGGACTACAGGCCCATGAGATTACTCCCCTAATCTTTTAATTTTTTTGTAGTGGTATATTTTGCTATGTTGCCCAGGCTGGTCTCAAACTCCTAGCCTTGAGTGATCCTCCTAGTCAGCCTCCAAATACTTCTTGATTAAAGACTTTAAGCACCACGCCAAGCCAACAAAAATGTTTTTACTTATTAATGAATTATTGATCTCCATATACTCTTTGTGACAGGCGAGATGAAGGCTTAATCAATTTTGATCCTTTTCAAATAGCAAAGAAGATGTTCCTCAACTGTCTTTACTCCACGTGTAGTACCTATTTATTTCAAGGGCAGAATTAATTTTATATTCTTGGATATCATCACAGGCCGTGAAGGTCAAACAGATGCAGACTGTTTTTATTTTTCCCAATAATAAACATATTTTATTGGCAATCTTTTAAAAACTTGAGATACAATTCCATACAGTTCACACATTCAAAGTATACAATTCAGTGGTTTTTTAGTGTATTTAGAGTTGTGTCACCATTACCGTAATCAGCTTCACATCATTTTCATCACCCTAAAAAGAAACCTCACACTCATTTGAGGTTACTGTTTTCCTTCCAACCCTTAGCCCTAGGCAACAATTGATCTACTTTCTCTCCCTCTCTACTTATCATTTGGAAATAAAAACATATATTTGCCTGTTTTGAACATTTCATATAAATAAAATCATATAATGTTACTTTTTGTGTCTGGCTTTGTCATATTTTCAGTGTTCATCCATGTTGTAGTGTCAATCAATACTGTTTCTTTTTTATTGCTGAATAACTTTCCATTGTGTAGATATACCATATTTTGTTTATTCATTAGTTCATGGACGTTGAGCTGTTTCAGTTTGGGGTTATTATGAACAATGCTGCGATGAACATTTGTACACAAGTATTTATGTGAACATTTGTTTTCCTTTCTCTTGGGTATTCACCAGCAGGGTGTGAGGGTTCCAATTTCTCTGCATCCTCACCAACACTTGCTATTACCTTTTTCATTATAGCCATTTTAGTGGGTATAACGTGGTATCTCATTACTAATGACTTGCATTTTCTTGATAGTTAATGATGCTGAAAGCCTTTTAGTATATTTATTGGTCTGTTGTGTAGCTTCTTTGGAGAACTATCAATTCAGATCCTTTGTTAATTTTTTAAATCAGGTTGTCTTTTTATTTGAGTTATAAGAGTTCATTGTATATTTTAGGTACAAGTACCTTCCTTAACTGACATATAATTTACAAAAATTTTCTCTCACTCTGTAGGTTATTTTTAGCTTTTTTAATGGTGTCCTTGGAAGCACAAAAGTTTTTTTTTTTTTTTGAGACGGATCCTCAAGCTATCCCCCTGGGCAGAGTGCCATGGCATCACAGCTCACAGCAACCTCCAATTCCTGGGCTCAAGCGAGTCTCCTGCCTCAGCCTCCCAAGTAGCTGGGACTACAGGTGCCCGCCACAACGCCCGGCCATTTTTTTTTTTTTTTTGGTTGCAGCCATCATTGTTGTTTGGCGGGCCCGGGCTGGGGATTCGAACCCGCCACCTTAGGTGTATGTGGCTGGCGCCTTAGCCGATTGAGCCACAGGTGCCGAGCCAGCACAAAAGTTTTTAATTTTGATGATGTTTAATTTATCTATATTTATTTTCTTTTGTTTTTTAGTGTCATTTATTCAATAAGCCATTGCCTTATTCAGGATCATGAAAATTTATATCCAAGTTTTATTCTAAAATTTTTACAGTATTAGTGTACATTTAGAACTTAGGTCCATTTACAGTTAATTTTTATATGTGGTATGAAATAGGGCTCCAGCTTCCATTATTTTGCATATGGATAGCCAGGTTCCCAAGCACCATTTAGTGAAACAGACTATTTCCCCCCATTGAATCATCTCAGCACCCTCTTCAAAAGTCAATTAACCAAACTGTGAGCATCATTTCTGGACTCACAATTCTATTACCATTTTATTCTTTATGATACTATTGAAAATGGAACTGTTTCCTTATTATTTTTGGCTCATCCATTACTACTTTATAGAAATAGAAAGATCAGACAATTAAATCAGCCAACTCATCCTATAAAAAGTGCTCCATACTTCATTACTGGACATCACTATGGTTACCAGACAGCCAAGGGGAGGTGATGGTAGTGACATTTAGCAATTACGTATGGATCATTTTTTATAGAATGAGTTCATGAACTTAATTGTTGGACCTTGTACGATGCCAGTTCTGATGACCATTTCAGAAAATGAGTCCCAAAATTGCTTTGAAGGGTGGCCCAGGCACAGGTGTTGGTGCATAGCTTCCCAAGGGGAGCACTTTGAAAATGACAGTAGTAATATTCAGTAATGAGGTGTGTAGCACTTTATCTAGGACAAGTTCTTAACCCCATTGTCAACCTATATAATCAGTTCCTACATGTTAATCTTGTGTCTTCTAACTTTGCTGAATTCATTTATTAGTTCTAATGTTTTTTTGGGGTTTTTTTCAGTTTATGTCTTTGGATTTTGAATTTCTATGCACAAAATAATATTATCTGCAAATGGAATTTACTTCTTCTTTACCAATCTAGACAAGTTTTATTTTATTTTCTTGGCTAATTGTCCCAGCTCACCTCT